>LSSL01001095.1:3952-27737 GCA_001953115.1 Smittium mucronatum
TATATATCCTAATAGAATACCCATTTACTGATTAAGAATTTAAAAAAATGAGCTATTTCACAAAATTTCGAAACTTCATGATTTCATTTCATAAAATTTCGAATGTCTCCGGAAGTTAAATTGAAAATTTTTTATTCGCTATTAAACCGTCCCGGAAATTGTTTTACATAGATAAATCTATTTACATGAAATTCATAACAAATATACCTGATAATTATAGAGTTTTTGGAGAGGGATTGAAAATTCAACTTTTTTATTTTTTAAACCTTTTTGAATTATAAATTTTCTTTCTCTCTTCCGTTCGTATATACGGTTTCAATTGGCTTAACTAAGTATTATATCCAATATTATGTGAGTATTATTGATCTAATTAAAGTCATAGAATTAATTCTAGTAGTCTATTTTTTGAATAAAAGACATTTAAGGAAACAAATAATTTGAAAACTTTAGCGCAATGGCAACCCCCCCCCCCCTCTGCCCTCAAATTCCTCGAAAAATATTATTATGCAGTTTCATTGTAAAAAAAATTTGTCTACAAAAAATTCAGGTGAATCAATTTTCAGAATCTTTGATTGTCGAATAAAAATTTTACATTCTGCTTTAGGAAATATTAGACATTTTGTGAACCAGCTCTAAAAAAATTGAACATATTTTTATTTTATTAGTCTTATTATTACAAAAAATAGTTATTTGATATTATGATTTCAAATTTTCGAAACCCCTGACAAGAAAATAAAAAATTTTGGGCTCTGATAATCTGTCATAAAGCTTATATTTTAACCCAATAAGAAAATAAATAAAAATCTGGAATTATCTTTAAAGAAAAGAGGGCAGAAAAAATCCCTATATTCTTGATTAAGAGTGTAAAGTTTATAAAAAATATATTCAGAATATTTATTATTAAATTAATTTAATAAATAAAGATTTTTGAGATTTAAGAATACCATTTAATAATAAATGAACCTAGGTAAAAATTATTGTGTGAGTCTTAATAAAAATAATTCTCCTCTACTTATTAAAAAATTTAAAATGCAATAAAATTTCCAGATATTTATACCACTGATAAATAAACCATGCAACTGTTTAACAGAAGGAAAAAAATATGAACTTAAATTTAGGAAAAAAATATTTAAGAATTATTATTTCAATTATCTAAGATAATATCAGTTTAGCAAAAGAATTATCATATTCCAAAAGTTGGGGAAATTAAATATGATAAAAGTTGTCCAAATATATTATAAAATATTTTTTTAAAGTTAAAAATGTAGAAAAGAATAAAAAAATATTTTGGTCTCATTCTCCTTTAATCAAAAAATATAGAATGTTTTTGAAATGAAAGTCTTCTCAAAAAGCTTTTATGAAGGCTTAGTCATCATGTTATAATTTTTTTGAAAATTTACTTATAAAGCTTATATTAATACTATTTTCTCTTGCCTGGTTTAATAAAGGATAAAAATAAAATTTACTTATTAATAATTAATTAATTTGCGAAATTGATATTAGATAAAGTCGGTTTATATAAGAAAAAAAATATTAATACAATAAAGCTATTAAGGACTCTAGATTTAGTTCAAATTTTTCTCAGAAGCTACATTTTTTTAATTCAGATAAATTAAGATCCAAAATACTGTTCTTCATAATTATTTATTGTTTTTTTGTAAAAAAATCGTATTAAAATTTGACATTGAAAATATCATAAATTAAATCATTAATTCCAAATACACATTTTCTATAGTAATTCTTAAAGAAGTATCAAAAAATCAAAAAAAATGAGTGAAATTCAGAAAAAGTGAAAGTAAATGAAAAATAAGAAAAAAAAAATTCGAAATAAATGAATTCAAATTGGTCTTAGTTGACCCAATTAAAGAAAAAGTGAATTCTAATGGATTTTTACTTATTTTTCATTTGCTTTTACTTTTTCTAAAATTTATTCACCTTTTTTTTATTTGGAACCACTCTTTTAAAAATTTCATTGTAAAAGGTGTGAACTGATTTTCATAAACGTTATAAATTAATTGTAATAAGGAAATTTTCCGCACTATTTTTGATATAAAATACAGCAATAACTAGTCTATAGGAATCATTTTTAAGTTGAGCTAATATATGTATATAGTACAAAAATAATAAAATAATAATAAAATAAAGATAAAATTCAAATAATCAAAATTTTATTCTAAATTATACATTTTATATTTATTATCCCTATCCTGCATAATATTCCTTTTTCAGATTTTACATTAATATGTTATAGAAATTAATAGAATATAAACGATTGATTAAATGTAAAATTTCTATCTTCTATTCATAATAATGAAAACTGAATATATAAATCTGCATATTTATTCTAAATATAGGTGCAAACCCATTTATTATTTTCTATGTCTTTTACTAATATTAGTATAATTAAAGCAAAAGATCTATAAAAGCTTAATAAAATGAATTTAAATACGAAGAGAATTTGTAAAACCGATTAAAGCGTCTAATTTTTAAGCTCCTAGTATTTTTAAAAAAATTCTCAATTAATTTTAAGATCAAAGGATTTGAATCTTTAATTTAAAAAAAAAAAAAAATCTGCCAAATAAATATTAAAATTTTTTTATTTAATACAATGATATTTCAAAAAGAGTTAGAAATATTTATTCGGTATTTATGACTTGATATCCTAAAAAAAATTCCGGTCTATTTTTTAAATAGGCTATTAAGATATAAATCATGGTTCAAGCGTTTTTACTTGCTAAAAAATATTTTCAATAAAATTAACTAATTTTTCTAATAAAACCAAAAAAAATTGACATGTATGAATGATGCAAGATATTTTCTTGTAAGTATTTATTGCATTTTTGAAATTTTCAAGTAAGGTAGAAAAAAATAACTTATATTCCAAAAATTAAAAAAAAATGAATTCAATTATTAAAAATGTGAGTTAATTAAAAATAAGTAAAATCTGTTTCAAACAAATCAACGATATTTTGAAGCTGCGGATCAAATAAGAAAAAAAGTGAAAAAATATACTAATCAAAGAAAGCTGATATGTAAATTTAAAATTTAATTCGATAAGAGTGGATCTTGATCAGGGAAAATTATAAATTCCATAGGTTATTAAATTTAAGCTTTTAGAAATTTATGAGTAATATAAGATAGTTCTATATATTTTTGAGGGGTTCATATTTGGATTCACTTTTAATCTAATTCAAACTTCACTGATTGGGAGATTATTCAGCATGCCAAAAAAAATTTATATAAAATTTTCTTTTTTTAGTTTATATATATAATTATTTTTAATCATTGGTTTATTATTCAGATTAGTATTTTAGGTTAGGTAAATATCGTTTTTAATGAATCTATGGTATGTAAATTCACCTTAATATGAAATCTATACATAATTAATAATATTATTTTACAATATAATAAAATAAAATATAAAATTATGAAGAAAAAAGTGCATAATGTGGCCAATAAACTCCGTTTTTTGTAATTTTTTGTTCAAATTCATATAAATTTTCAGTTTTTTTTTTAAACTGGATTCACTAGTACCAAATTTTGTTAGCTTTTTATAAAAAAATTATACTAAATTTTCTGAAATTCCGTCAAAAAATATTACTAGAAGTTTTATTTTAAGAAAATTTTGGATTTTACCTGAAAACCCCGTGATATTATCTTTATTTTATATTTATATCTCTTTTTTATGTAATAAAAATTTAATTATACAAATGTCATTTTATAATGTAAAATATATTGTAAATTAATTGAAACTTCTTTTTATAGCAGTCAAAATAATAAAAATGATTTGAATGAAAATAAATTCAAGATTTTTACCTTCCATTTATTTGAAACCTTATAATACTGAAGTTTATACTAATAATTATATCTGGATAATGATTCAATTCACATTTTCAAGCAAGAGCCGTTGAATGATTATCATTCTTTGGACTTTACTGATATGATGTTCAATTTAGTACTCTTTTACATGGTTTTCTTATATCTTATCACAATTATTAAGGAAATTCTTATTATATTTCACAGGAGAAGAGAAAAATAATAATGAAATAAAAAAGAAAGAAATATTAAATAATCTTTTAATCGAATGTTTAATTCCCTTCAAGCAAAAAATCAAAAATAATCAAAATTTTACGAATTTAATATTAGAGAAGACTTATAATGCAAAATATTATTTAGCCTCACCAAATAACACATCAGGTGACTTTTATGATTTATTGATAGCCTCCTTCGATTTTTACTCCTCGTAAATTGGATAAATTCTTGTAAAAAATTTAGAATTCTTTGAGTCAGTATTTTTGATTAAAAATATTTTAGACATTAACAAGTAAAAAAAGTTTTTTTAGGGTATTTTTCTACCATAGGATATTTATCTTGATGAACCTCGCGATTTTAATATATTCATCTTCATAAATACATGTTATGGATTTCTTCATAATCTAGACAAAAATTCACCCCAAAGTTTCTTTTCTTCAATTTTTCAATTTTCAATTAAAATCGATAAATTTAATCATTAAAATAGTAAATTTACGCATTATTAATCGCTTTATCATATGACTCTTGAGAATATCTTTGAAAATGATGCAATTTTTTTTCTTGAAATTAGTAGTAATCTATTGATAAATTTAAGAAAATCCTTAATACTTCAATAAATTTGTTTTGAAAGCTTATTCCTTATTAGAAATTTATTTAAGGGTAAAAATTTCACCATTTCCGATAAGGAAGTGATCATCATAAACCTACATTATCTCAACATTTAATTTGTATAATGACTGTTCAATTCATATAAACTTCCAAAAAAAGTAGAAAATAAAAGACTATTTACACAATTTCTATAATATTATATAATTTAAAAACAACTGATAGCTTAATTAATCAAAAAAAGAATGTAATTAATCAGTATTAACTTTATGATAACTATAATTAGTATCTAATTTTATAGAAACTAACTGCACATTTTATAATGTTACAGAGCTTCTACCACTACTAATATTTTGATATAAATTTATGATTTACCTCTAAATAATCTTATTGTAATTATAATTCACTTTCACTGGTTTATTTTGAAAAATTAATATGAAATTTTTGGATCAGAAATAAGCCTGACTGTAATTTTGTAAAAGAAAAAGCTCCTTAGAATTAAAAAATGAAAATAAATTTTTCTAAAATGATGATTATTTTTATCGATAATTTTTTGAATAACAAAAAGATATTGGGCGTCTGATTTTATAGCGATATTGCCGTTTAAACTAAAATTTTAAACAAGTAGGCTACAAATCATAGTTTCAGATTATCTGAGTAATTTTTTTCCTCTAATTTTCTATTTAAACAATCAAAAAAATATTGTTAGAATATTTGTTAAAAAATCGCGTTATCCTACATCTCTCCTTCTGTGTAACGGCACCATACTCTCTTAATATTGTTTAAAGATAATTAATTCGATTATAATAATGATTTTACACTCTAGTTGTTTTTATAAAAAAATTAAAGAAAAAGAAATTGACTTTTTAAACTGATTTTTTAAAACGCCTATTAAAATAAGTAGAGGCATAGAGACATCCAAATGTTATAAATCGATCATATTTAGTTTTTAAAAAATTCAATATAAACGGAAAATTTTTTTTGATTTAAATTTTTAAATAAAGGCAAATATATATGTAGTAAAATCCACAATTTGGATATAATTATATATTTAAAAATTAGATCTTTTCTAATGAAAATTTTAAAAAAATCGTTTTTATTTGATAACCGTTTGACCAATTAGAAATTAAGGGAATTAATATTTAAAATGATTTAAATTTATAATTCTAAAATTAAATCTAATAAATAAAATGAAAAGTCGAAATTAATTGAAAATAATGTAATCAATTTAAATAAAAGTAAATTTGAGGTGAAAAAAAGTACACTATTGTTAGGAAAAGATAAAAAAAACAACTAAGACCCAAAAGACATTTCTAGAATCTTTACGTCTTAAGAGAAGAAATAAAGAACTCGAGATAATAATCTCTCACATTTTGGGAGTCTCATCATCGAAAGACTCATTAATCTTATTTAAGATGATTAGATAAAAACCTAGTACTAACCTGATGTTGGATTTATGAAAATTTATTAAATATCTTATAAAAACGAATGAATATTCAAAAAAAAATATCCAAAAATGGGATTTTCTTTCTACCAATTGTTGGAAACTCTGTACCTTAATCTTCTCAAAATTTTCTCCCGCTTTAAATACGGCTTTTAAAGCCAAGAAAACAGATTTTTTTCAGAAATATATCCTTAATATTTTCACTTGGAACTAAACTCTTTATTTAATAATAATAATTTAGTAATTCAATCTTATTTATTGAAGCAGATTTTCCCAACAACTGATGCGGAACTACCGGAAAATGACTGAGATATGTTTAATTTCATGTTCTGATTTAGTATAATTGGTCTATCCAGAGATGTAACATACCCCTGCATTAAACGTCTTTTCTTTGTAAATAATAATGTGTAAAGTAAAAATATATAAAAATAGCCAATAATGAATAATGAATAATAAATGTGCTTATGTATCCTTAGGCCAATAGCTTCTGTTAAAAAAATATCCTATGAATATTTATATTTTAATTATTCTAGATGCCCATTCGGTTTTTTACTTTTTATTTCCGGGGTTGCCAACATGAATTATTTTTTAAATGGTCCCACATTCTTCTTATTTTTTCCGTCAATATTATTAGGACCCAAGATTTTTTTATAGGGTTCAGTATTGGAAAATATGGAAACATATATATTAACAAAAATTTATTGCACACTTTAGTAACTTTAGATGCTCTGATATTGCGACTGTAATTTTCAGATATTATTAATAAGTTATATAAATGCATGTCAATGGAAGTTCATTTTTATAAGCTCTTTGATCCATACATTAAATTTTTATACACTATAGCTATTTCCTTTGGATATAAAAAATAAAATGCTTAAGAATATAGGCCCTCCAATCATTTTATGTCTGAAGAATTTGTTTTTGGGGATATAAATATGCAAATATTTTCTTTTTTTGACCTTCCTCTAACTCTGCGAATGAATAAATTGAGAAAAGTTTCATTTGTAAAAAATTTTTTTTTTCTAAAATGTAATATTTGATATATTTCCTGAAATTAATCATTCGATTTTGTTTATTTTGATGCAAGTTCGCTTTGATTGGCTTGCTATTAATTCCTTTTATTGTAAATTTATTAAAATAAAATATTATGCTCAAAATTTTGACAAACCTCCTTAGATTAAATTTAATGTTTAATAACTAGGTAAATTTTTTAACTTTTTAAAGATTATTGTCCTTAATTTTTTTTACTGCGATGTTTACAAGAGCCTGTTTCATTTTGTTGAAATCTTTTATATTTCATGCTTTGCTATTTGAATAAATCTTTACTGATTTTATCCATCCGTATTTAATTTATTGGTTTATATTATGAATTGATATGGGCCTGAAAAAAAATACATTCATATCCGGAAAGTGTGACTATGGCAGATCTAATTTCAGGTAAATTGAATTTTTTTTTTTACTCCTACACGCTTAATTTTATAGGATCCCATTGATATTGATAAGTTCATTTTAAATTTGAGTAATTGAAATTGAAAAAAATGTGAGAGTATTTAAAATTCTTTATTTAAAGTTTATCACTGACTTAGTTTTCAATTACCAATTCAATTTTTGAACTACCAGTATTATTAGACTGAAAACTACTTGAAGCATAATATTTTCACAAAATTGTGGCGATATATGACGTTTTTAACGTGATTAAAACACTTTAAGTATTTTTATATTTTATTATAAATTTAATTATAGCCAAATATAACTAAACAGTGATATTTAAATAAGGAAATTCTTTTATTAGGTATTTTTATTCAATAAATAAAAAATAAAAAATTCTATTCCAATCGAAGCAGTTAATAAACCAAATATAAAAATTAAGAATCTCGTTTGATACCTTTTTTAAAAGTATAATTTTTTTTGATATATAATGAATATCTTGAAATATTTACAAAAAACCACTGAATACTAAAAAGGTATTAAATTGAAAATTTACAAAAGTAATATAAATAATAACAATAATAGTAATATCTGGATAAATTATTATACAAATTCCTGTTATGTTTTTTTATCTTTCTAATCAGGTCTTATTTATTTTCATCAGATATTTATATTTATTAGAAGAAATAAATTATTTTTCTATCAACACTCGCTTTTTCATATTTTTTTTACTTGAGAAAATGAAAAATTGAATTATTTTAAATTTAAATTAGATTTTTTTCTTTTTATCTTACTATTACAAAACCAAGTTTTTTCTGTCTCTTTTTGAAATAAACTTCATTTTTTTTTGAAATTTTCGTAGAAAATTCGACATTGAAATCATGAAAAGAATGGAAATTTGAGAATATTCCATTCTTTTTTATTAAAAGGGGATGGATGGTGGTGTATTCTGAAAGTTTTTTGAATCTATCAGTTAAGTGAATTTCATTGAGAATATCAAACAGAAAACTTTCTAAAAATAACGATAAAATTTTTGCTACATTGGCACCAAAAACAAATAAGATATTAAATCAATTAAATAATGTTATATTGAAATAAAGTAACATCCAATGCACTTCAATTTAGTAGCAAAGTATGTAAAACGAGAACAAAATTTTTTCTCAACTTGTTTAAAATCAGTTCAGTTTTAATTAATATTTCATTTAAAACTTTAATAATAAGTTTTATTTTGGATAACAAGGGGCGAAAAATATGAGGAATAAAATTAATTAAAAGCAAAAAAAAGTATATGAGCTAGGTTAGTGAAATACTAGGTAAAAAAAGCCAGTTTAAAAGCTTATACATTCCAACATGACTAAGCTTCCGTATTTATATTCTCTCAAGCTCTGATATTTCAATTTCATTTTGGAAAGATGCTATATATTTGGCAAAATGTTTATTATGTGCATTTAGATTATTGGCTCATTAATAAAATAAGTAAGCAAAATTATCACCTTTTTTGTAAGTAATTTCTCAGGAAATGTGAAAGTACCCCTGAGGCTATAGTATGTTTCCCAAAAATACTTATAAATAAGAGATAAAATATCGAAGCCATTTTGGCTCACATTAACTTGATATCAGCCTTAAATTTTATTTTCATATACTTTTTTTTTTCAAATCAAGTTTTGTTAGAAATTTACAGCTTCCTAATCTTGATACATTGACACATTTTATTGTAGTAAATTTTACCTTTAAAATAACACTATAATGTTGCAAGGCCAAAATTATTAAAGATTAACTAAAAATAACCACCAAAGATTTTTTATATGTTACCTTTTATTCAAAATGATTCTAAGATCGAATCCAAAACTCTACACTATATCTATTTTTATCTCTTTTTCCTAATCGTTTTTCTTCTATTAAAAATCAAACGGTACCGCTTTCCGGAATTCAGCTCATACTGCATACTTAGGCGATAATAACTATTAATCGACTATTGGTCCATTAGATATAAAAGTCAATGATCTTCTTTAATTCAGTACCTTCTTTTCATTTTTTTTGTTCCTATCGATTGTTTTTGCCGTCTAACGGATCTTGTGGTCTGTAAATAATGCAGGTTTGTAAATCATTATTATGAATGGTTAAGCATTTTACTATTTTATTTCATATCAAAAAGTGAGAATAATAAAAGATAATATGACAAAGCATCCAAATACTTCAATGTGAACCCGATTGGGAAACCCCCATCAAGAAAAAGTTATCCATTTATCTTTAGACAATCATATTAATAGTATTTGGCAGCTTTTTCCATAATATATAGTCAACTTTTTTAAAAATGGTTTTTTTTTAATGCTACAAACGCGAGATAAAAAATATTTTAAAATTAGACTAATTAAATATGTATATAACGAATAAAATAGGATCTCCAAATTTATCCTCACTATATCCATAAATTTGGACTGAAATTTTCTTGAATTTTAGTTTTTTGAAAACATATTTTTTGTGGGGAAAATATTCCGGAATTGATTTTTTTCACAATTAAAAACTAATTTTTTAAAGGAATTGGGGGGTTTTTTTTGTTAAAGAAAAATTCATTTTTAAAGTTAAAAATTTAATAATTTTAGCTCAAAATTAAACCCTTCTTTTAATTAAAAATTTGTTCGATTTTTTACTATGGTTATTTATAAAATAAGCCGATTTAAGGCTTTACTTTACCCAAAAAGCGAATATGATATTGCCTATACTTTAATAGTGCTTGACTATAGATATTTGAGGTTTTCCATCTAAAATTGTACATGAAGAACCTCAATAATTAGGCCAATATAAACTGTCAATTAGCTCTTTTTTATGCTTTTGAAGATTATTTTTTAGCTTCCAAGGTATATCTTTATTAAAATAACCAATTCTGATAATATAGTAAATATTTTGTGATTTTTTATAAATGATTAAATAGGGAGTTTTCCGATAAACAAGAGTCAAACCTATATGCAAAAAAAAAAATCTCAGAAAACTATTTCTTGAAAACTATGAAAAGAAGGTTTGTTCAAAAGTAATTTTGTATATCTGGATATTTGTTTTGGGATAAATAACTTCCCTTAATATGGACTTTACTTTCAAATAAAACAATAGTCTGTTGTAAAACAATCCTATTCAAAAAAAATTTGGCTAAAGAAATACTTAAGAAGAAAGCTATCTTTATGTTTTTAATAGTGATTTATATAGTTATCTAGATAATATAATCGGCAGTTTTTTAAATGACCTATCTTTTTGAGTGTTTAAATATAAAGATTTAATATAATTATGAAGCTGAAGTTTTATTTTTCATAGATGCTAATATGATCATCTGAAAAGGAGATTATAGAAGCAATTTATATATGCTATTGAATCCAGTAAAATATGTAGATTAAAATGTTTATTATTTGAAAATAAAAATCTGGTGGTACCTATTTTAATTCTAGACACAACTGTAGAAACAAGTATCGTGAAACTGGTATTCTAAAAAATTTCGCAAAAAGTTCCAATACATATATATGGATACCACTTAGCCGCGTAAAAACTTGTTGGATATTTTTCTTATACTTTAAATATACTGTCGTAAACATCCAAAAAATACATAATAAAAGAAAGGGAATAAAAAAAATCATTTTAATTTTAAAAAATGGGGAAGGGGTAGGGATGTTTATAAGAATGAAAATATCAATTGCTGCGGTATAATCAGCAATTTCACAGGCGCAATTATGGCAAAGATTTATGAAATCCAAATCGAGGAAGTGTCAAAACTAGATCTATACCAAATTAAACTCTTCTGATTCGGTGAAATAATATAATAGTTATGAATGCGTGATTTATTTGAAGGATCAAACTGCAAAAAAAAAAAATCAGAGTCTATAAAATCCAAAAATAATAATTAAGGTTTCGATTTAGTTTAATTAATATCGCATTTTATTATAGCTATATTATTTACAGGAAATTCTATCCATCGAGACAATAAAAATTATATATCGACTATATAAAAAAGGTGATTTATTTAGTTACAGGATTTATCCTGGTTGTATATAGTTATCGGAAACGAAAAAGAGCTACTTATTATTCTAAATAAAATATGTTAAACAATACTGATGATCTTTATATAAAAAAGATATTTCTTGATTGAAATTCTTAAGAGATCTAAGGATTATTTTTTGCTATAGGAAGAAACATCAAAAAGAGATAAAATCCGCATGTCCCTAATGAAGTTTTCTACTCTGAATACACAATTAGTTTGAAAAAGTACATTATGGCGATGAAAGATAAAAACAGAAATTTATTAAAAATGATTTTAACAATGTTATTATTTAAAAATGGTCTATTTATATACATTTATACATAGATATAAAAATAATCCACATCTTGAATAATATAGAAATAGTGTTTGATTTCTTTAATCCAAGATAATTTTTTTACTGTCCAAAATAGATAAATAAGATGTACTAAAGATATTTTAAGTCATCGATAAGAAAAGTATCATTTCCGGAGGCATAATTATAATACGTTTTTTTCAAGTTTTAGTCAGCTTTAAAAACCAATGATTCCATATTTTCATAATATTTAATGTTTCTCAGTTTGGAAAATAATTATATATTTTTATTTGGATATTTTTGCATCTAGATTTTGCATAACACTATTGAAAAAAATCAATTCAAGGTTAAAATTTTCTCTAATATGCTCAACCGGTCATTATTTTTTGAACACTTATAAATTAATATTTTTTGTTTCGTGAAATTTTGATTTAGATAACTTTATTAAAAGCTTTAATAGAATATATTAAAAAAAGAAGAAAAATGTATGAAAAAGACTATTAACTTTAGCGCAATGATCTTTAAATCGGGTTAATAGATGCATAACCACAGAAATAGTGAATGATATATCGGCTGAAAGACACACACTTTCTCTCTGGAATTTTTTCAGGAAATTTCATGATTGATGTTAGGCTTATCAGAATTTTAAGCATTTTTTCAATTAAAAAATAGTCAATTGATACTATTGGGCACCTAATAAACCTAGTTTTGATTGAATTAATAAAAAAAGACTCCAGCTCAAAATTGGAACTGATTTTTTTATCATTACCACAAATAAATATAAGAGTTGAGATGTTCCTTGTTTCCAAATATTAAACAAACGGCAGATTTATGTCAAAAACTGTGAAAATATACTTAGTTTCTCAAAATTCCCCGATATTCCTCCGTACCACTAGAATGTCTACCACTACATCTAGTAGATAATAGAGCAATTCTGTGTGAAATTTTCAATTTGGTTTAAATTGAAACATCAAAAAAAAAAAATGTTCAATATCTTTTACTGAATCAACAAAAAAGCAAAAAAAAAAAAAAATTAAAAAATTTTTAAAAGTTTCTTAAACAGATTTCTTAAATTAATAAACAACGATTATCAATATTTTAATAATAATAGAAATTTGATTGTAATGGATTCACATCATTTTTCAAATAAATTACAACACTCCACATAATATTTATTTACTATCTTTCATGACACCATGAGGAAAATATTGTGACGTTAGTGAGATCCAGCTATGGATTTGAAGCCGAAGTGTCTACGTGGGAACTAGTACCTTGGGGAAAAAAAGATTGGCCTTTGTTGTATTCTCTCTTCTATGGATACAGCTAATTCCAAATTCAGAGATACCATTGAAACAGCAATTGATTACGATACAAAAACACTGATTTCTAATTAGAATCCTTTTTGTAAATAAAAAAAAAACACGAAGAATCCTGCATACTGTTCCTGTTTTGGGTACACGGATTGATTTTTTTGGTTGTTTGCTGGCTGCAAAGTTTTCTGATTAAAAAAACTCCATTCATGGTTATTCCTTGATACTTTTATTCTCATACACAAATATACAGCGTATATCACATTGGGATAAAGGCGTCTATTTTCAATAGGTTCCACTAAATCTGTGAGGATTTAATAGCCACTCGCGTGTTTTGAGACTTTCCCATATTCTCCTGAGCCATGAATCACAGCCAGTAGTGGGCTATACAGAAATAATTATACCTATTTTTATTTTTATTTTCCAAAAGAGTTGATTTAATATTAAAGGCACTGTGATGGCTAGGGATAATTTCGTGAGACAATTCGCACTTTGAGAACTTAAAAGGCCCTGTGTTTTATTACCATTGAGTTTTTTTTAATTACCGAATCGGAAGGTCCCATATCTATCTCCTTTTTTTATTCTCATTGTTTATAGCGTATGATATTACTTGATTTATATTACGTGTTGGAAAAGGTATTGAATTTATAAGTAAAAAAATATATGCTATTTATGGTTAAAACCGGGTTTAGAATCGGATGTTATAACTCCATAACATGTATTTTTCACTTTTCTTCGTACTCAAATATATCAAATTTATTGAAAGATAACATAATCCAAAAAAAAATAATTGCATTTTGTTTAAAGCCTATCACCAAAATTCAAAATTTACACAAAGGGTCCATCAGGAAACTATGTCTAGAAAATGTCTCGATAAAGAAAACTACACTTTTTTTAGTTTATAGAGAATTTTCCGGAATGTGAAATCATAGTTAACTTGGCACTTTTACAACCAGACAGCTCTAGCCATACCGATTTTCTATGTTTTTTTTACGAGCCTGTTTTCAAAATAACCCGATATAATATGATTTCATTTAAGCTAATGGCTTTTAATGTTACAAATGCTATGATATAATGGTTTCACGATTAAGTATATTGCTTTTAACCCTTTCAGGGTCGATGATACAAAAAATGGCATTCACTTTTTGCTCAATATTTTCATTAGACTAATATTACCTATATACCATTGGATAAATCTAAAAGCTAGGCCAATTGAAATAGCCAATTTACACAAATAGGAGTGAGGCATATTTTATGGGTCCGGAAAGGGTTAAAGAGTAAAGAATGGATTTGAGCATTTCTAGAGCTAAATAGTCAACTATTTATTACTACAATTTTCTAGCCAGTTTTGGGTTTTTAGGTTTTGGGAAACAATTGTGGCTAAAACAGTTTTTTGGTTGGTTGAGACAGGGTTTCAATGAATAAATATTTTCTGGATATTTACTTGGTAAGCAAATAAATGTGGAGAAATTCATTGGATTCAAAAAAAATCCAATAACTATTGGTGATAAAATAGTAATGAATTATTAATCTGATGGCGGTACGTATTGTATTTGTCTTTGTTCAACGAATAAAAATCCAAAAAATCATTTGGATGGGCCATTAGCAGACGAGAATTATCCCCTCAATCGAATCTTCATTCTAGCAGTTGTTTAGTTTGAAAAAAATAAATACCAGCTAATAAATGAAACTAATTTTTAAATTAGGAATTCTTAAATTTTTTCTCACTAGTACGTATTTTTAAAAAATTATATCAAGAAAGTGTAAAAAAAGAATGGACTCTGTAATATCAGCAAACAAGAAATTAAAGGTTACTCAAAAAAAGTTAGAGGCAAGTTCCGAAAAATATTTGGCTGAATTGATAGATCTGGTAAAATCCCGGCTGGATGATCCTGAAAATCAAGGTATTCAATTTATATTGGTATTATATTTATATATCATCATTGATGGAGTATGGAAATACCCATAATCTTATTTTATTGTGAGGATTATTTTTTTTAATAAAAGTGGTGTTAACCTAGGAAATGAGGGTTTAATGGATGTTAAAACCAAGGCTTTTGTAACCTTACAGGAGCTGAAAAACAACCAAAAGGATTTATATACAGCTGTTGCAAAACAAGGAAAAGTCATTGAAAAAATATCGAAAATAGACTTGGATAATTTTAGCGACAAAAAGTTGTTCGAAAACAGGGAAGATATTTTGAATTCAGAAGTGGCTCTACATCTCTTAAGAAGTGGAAACTTTGAATTGGCTGATTTATTTATCAAAGAAGCCAATGTTGATATATCTGAAACCAACAAAAAAGAATTTTTCAGGATGCATCGTATCGTGGAGGATTTAAGGGAAAAAAAATTGGATTCCGCCTTTGAGTAAGTTTTAATTTTTTTATTATTATTTATACCGTGCAAGTAATTATGTTGGGTTACTTAGATGGGTTGACAGATTTAAGGATGAGCTGGGTGAGTTAGGTTTTTTTTTAAGCTTTGAGTTACATAAGCAGAGATACATCCAGTTGGTGGAAGGTGGAGAAATATCGGCAGCTCAGAAGTACAGCCAAAAAAACTTCATTCAGTTTCTGCAAACGTCATTTCCTACAGATACTAAGGTGCTGAAAGGAAGCGCGCACCTTATAAAAACAGAGTATTTATCGGAAACGAGAAAGCTAATGGGAATATTAGTCTATGCTAAATCACTTGATTCTTGCCCTTACAAGTCATATTTTTTCGATGAAAACTATGAGACTCTAGCAAAAAACTTTTCAAATGTGTTTTGTATAATGTTTGGAATATCGGTTGAACCTCCACTATCAGTTTCAGTTTGTGCTGGTATGGTGGCACTTCCAATAATATCGAAATATTCACAACTGATCCAACATAACGCAAAGGGAGTAGTGGCTGATAACAACCAGACAGCAAATTCGGTGGCAAATAGTAATGGAACAGACACTAAACACCCAATTGCTTGGTATTCTAAAAAGGAGTTAGCCGTGGAGATTCCATTGGAAGATGATAGCTTAAATTTTCATTCGATATTTACGTGTCCAGTGAGTAAGGAACAATCAACACCAGAGAATCCGCCCATGATGATGCCCTGTGGACACGTGATATGTAAAGAAAGTCTGGAAAAACTATCTAACAGTGTGAAACGCGGAACTGCGAAACAAAATCGGATCAAGTGCCCTTATTGCCCTGAATCTTCAACATTGGAGGAAGCTAAGCAAGTGTATTTTTGAACCTTTATTCAGATTGGAAAATGATTAATTATTCTTATTTGTACAGGTTTCCACCATAATAAAAGCACATAGTTTCTTAGTCACGCTCATGAAATTGTTTTTAATTTACCCATTTTCTTTCATCGATAAGGTATTGATAATGGATAATTTTATCAAATTAGGGTAGAAAATTCTATAAGCCCAAAATGTTTTTAAATGAATTTAAGTATTTTTATCTAAACTTTCAATGAGTGCCAGAGACAATAAGATACTTTTGGGGAAAATGAACGGCAAATATGATGCTGGCTGTTCAAACAAAGGTCACATTTGACAAGGAGTTCACTTGGCTGAACAGTTTGTATAATGATGGTTATGAAGATACAATGGGGTTGAGGTAAGCTCATGTTACACAAGCTGAAATACCTTAATTTTATTTTCAGGGACAGGAGGAAAGAATAGAATAAAATAACCAACTTTTGTAATTGATCACATGTTTTCAAGTTTTGGTGACTGATCTTCAAACAGCAGTTTCAATTAAAAATACAATTGGTCACATGTGTTTATATTATTTTCAGAGAACTACAAAGGTTTGTTTATAAAAGTTCACCATCGAGTATGTTGGTTATTAGAGACTTGTTGTATTAAGGTCAGTGTATATTGATCCGAACTAGGAAATTAGTTGTTGGCTTTAAAACCCCAGTTAAGAGGGCCTTTCAATTGAGGAAATCAAATAGACCTTTAGTAACTCGTGCTCGTAACAAACATTGAGTACTTTGGGTACCATAATAGGAAATTGAGTATAGTTGAATTACACGCATAAATTAGTATGCGGTAACCGATTAGCGTTCCTAGATGTCACTAGATACTCTACAATTCTAAGCAAACTAAATTTTTGTATTCACTTTTCTACTCGTAACAAACAATAAATATTATGAGTGGGAAATACAGAAGTGTACTTGTCTTTTTCCCCGAAAAAAACTCCTTTTGGAATTGAAACCTTGATAAAATTAACACTTTTTATGCCAAGTTGTCTTTGAGTTGTGAGTTGTTATCAAAAGACCTTTTTATCTTGGTCTTTAAATTGGTCACATACGTTACGTAACTTTGAACTCATTTCCGCTGATGCAAATATGATCCTAGACTTGTGGGAAACAATATTAGCAATTCACTTTTCTATATAAAATCGGTAAGCTTATTGGCCAACTTATAAATAGCTATTATCATATTTAAAACTGACCAACGATATTTATACTCAAGTAATGAGTAATTAATTAAATTGCTTTATGGTTGGATTTTTTTAATATGCAATTAGATACATATTGGTTTCCTTGCTTAGATTGTTCATGTAATCCCAACCATTATCACTTCCGAGCTCAAAAAGGGCCAACAATATTTCTCGTTTGAGTGACCAGACGGGATTTTATGGGGGCTGCGATACCCAGCAGAATTTACAAGTAAATGGGTTTGGGAAATTCTAAATACCTTATTTCACGCATCATTACTGGGAAAATGAGAGGTTGGGGGGATGAAATTTCGAAAATTTCGGAATTCCGATTCTGAACTCTACATATTGTTCCTGAATTCATTTATTGTCAAGAACAATGTCCAAAAGGAACCCATTCTTTTTTTTTTCCCATCGATTTCCTTGACCATTAATCTAATTAGTGAATAGATTATTCTTGTAAATAAATAATCTGATTTTTTTCTCTTTTCGTAACCAGATGCCAGAAACGTGATTTGTTGGATTGTTTTTAAATCACCGGTTTCTAATATACATTTCTTTGCCCAATAATCAAATACAATTAATCATTTACTGCGATCAATTAAATTGATGGGAATTATAAAGCAAACACCCAAAATTACCCAATAAACCGTGTACATAATAATAAAGGGGATGGCAATTTGGCCAATGATAGTATTTTTGATCTTCGGTCAAACTCGATACTATTCGGCCAGCTCGGACAGATAAATACGTTTTCCTAATTAGGAAGTTTTTGTATCATGCATTATAAAATTAAACCAGAGCTTAATCCGTTTGCTGAATAATATCCATCAAATAAAGTGTTTATACCCCACTGGTTATAAATACTGACTAATTTGGATTAAAATGTTGCCAATTAGTAATCTTTATTTCTCTTCCCAAATGAAGAATCTAGTTTTCTTATAAATTATCATTTTTTTTACAAATCCAATCTTTCCCTTGTAAAGCTGCGCGTTTATTTTTTGCCATAAAAAAAAAAGACTTCGTACCATTTGTCTGCTTCCAAAAATAGCTTTATATACACCCTTTATCTCTTAATCTTCTCTCAATCCTTAAAATCCTTCTGTAGTATATTTTCTCTTTATTTGCCAAGATTTCTTTATATATTTTTTTCTTGTAATCTAGGCTCTTACTTTCATATATTTCATTCATTCTCTCTCTTACAAAGTCAAGGTACCTTCTACATTAAATACTGTATTTTCAATTAAAGCAAATCTTTTCTTCGCAGTATATTTGATCATCTACACTCCATTTTTCCCGGTCGTGATTCTCTTAAATCCTTTACTTGCATCTTTAATTAGTTTATTATTTTTGCACCTCAAATCTTCATCTTTGTAAATAATTTCAACAGTCTGTATTTATTAAAGCATGAATTCCGACTTTAGCTTTTTGGATTCGAATTCTTTTTATACTGCACAAGATTCTGACTCCATCAACAAACAGTATATGAATCAACAAAATTCTCGTCAGGGCGGCCAGTCCTTTGGCTCCTCTGTCCCTTCTCAATCCCAACAATTAAATAATCCCGCAAGCGCTTTAAGTCCCATGTTCATTACAAACTTTAACAATAATACATCTATTAATGAAAACTCCTTCTCTGGTGGAAGCTCAAACTCTCAAACAATCCAATCAATGAATGATGCCAATTCTCCTTTTTATTCCTCTTTTGACAACCAAACCCAGCGTTTCCTTCAGGGAATCCCCATATCAAAGTTTAACAACATTAATGAAACACCAATGCTACAAGCTGATAGCCCTTTCTCTCTTGAAGCTGATTCTTCTGGAATAATGTCCTCCACTATCCCCAAACCTGGGATCTCTAATCGACTTGATATGTTCCCTTCTCTTTTGGATCATAACGTTGATACTTCACCTTCTAATAGTGTTAAGGCTAACAATATCGACGGCATATTTGGTTCTTACACTTCTTCGGGAATGCCTACCAATCCTCACAACAATAGGATCTCCGAACTTCAAAATATGGCCACCTCTCCTGTTGATGGCAATATGAACAGTTTATACAGCACTTCTCTTCCTATAATGAATAATTGGGCTCATAATATTGCCAATTTCAAGCAGTCCAATGAAATCAACGCCTTGGCCGATTCAGGATCTTTAGTTAATAGTCCTGCTTTTCCCATGAGCAACCAGGCCACCTTCAGTCCTGGAAGCCCCTTCTCTGGAAGCCTTGATTTTAGGGATTCCGGATTAGATAATAAAAGGTCTCTTTTCTTTTCTTTTTATCCAATAATTTCTACTACAATTACTAACTTTTTCGTTTTATAATTGTGTCTTTATGATTTTTAAGTAACATTTTTTCCTTATACTAGGGCCCATGTTCTGAATGAAAAGAGGCGCCGGCGACGCGAGAGCCATAATGCTGTTGAGCGAAGAAGAAGAGACTACATAAACGAGCAAATACAAGAGCTTTACAATCTTCTTCCCCCTACTGTTAGAGATCCAAGCATAAAGCCAAATAAGGGTCTTATCCTTAGGAAAGCTGTCGCATACATCAAGGATCTAAAGTCCAAGGTTCCAGAGGATGTATCAACCAATTACTCTTTCCTTAACTCTGATGCTTCTCTGAACGCGGAAACGCAATCTCCTTCTCAAGGCTACTCCTCCGGGCTGGCGGCAATTCTTGGAAAATCCTCATTAGCAAATAATCATGCAGTCAGCAGCGGCAGTAACAGTAGCAGTAGAGTTAGCACAAGTGGTCCCCCTAATTCTCAAAATAGTCACAGATTATCCTCAAGTAATTTTGGTCAGAACTATCCCCAGTAGTTTATTTCTGAACTTTCTGCATAACCCCGTCTTGATATAACTGTTTACCACTTCCACCACCCGTAAATACCTTACTCTCTACATTTTGTGCCGCTATTAGAGTTTGTCAGTGCCATCATTCTACTTATTTATTTTTAGAGAGATTCCCTTGATTTATCTGGGACATACTCCATATTTTTTCATTAGATCCTGGGTGTTCATCGTGCTGCCCATCCTTTACTTTATTACTGGTATGTCTTCTGATGAAGTATATATAGGGGTTTAGGTGGTATGTTTAAATTTGCCATAATAGCTGTTTAACTATCATTGTTTTTTTTGAGGTTTTTTGTTCGCTTTCTGATCTATCTCAAACCAATCTATGAGACGTATTCGCTCACTCAGTAGATTTGATTTTATCTTCACCTTTATTTCCGTTGGATCCATTTTATATATTTATTGCCAATATTTAATTTCTTTAAAGTAAATTGCTTTCATTCTTCTAGTGATTCAGATGTGATAAGATTGATTTTTAAACATTAACTAGACAGCTATTCAACTTTTGGAAAGAATAATTTATATCCAGACAGCTTTTATCTGGTTTTATTTACGAACTGCGCTTTATTTTTTAAATAAACTTTTGATATATTTCTATTTTTTCTTTTTTTTTTCGCATAATTGTCTGAGTGGGTATCAACCAGGAGCTATTTTAGTGAACATTGATATTTTTGTAATTCATATTTAAATATTCCTTAAAATTTGTCTAGATTAATTCAATGTTGCAAACACCTCCATATCATTTACTCACCTATTTGTTGTATTGATACTTGAGAGTATTGTATATATGTCTCGGTTTTAGAGATACAAAGATATGATTATACCTCTAGTCCTCAGGATAAATCACTATAAGCATGATTATCAATAAAACTTTCAACTATCGCTAAAACAATCTTTTTTTTTTTTTTATCAAGGAATTTTGTTGTAATATAAAAAGGCCATTAACAACCACCCAAAAAAAAATAAAAAAAAACATACTTGTTCATTAGACATTTATTATGTATATTATAGATGCAGCAAAATATGCATTGAAACAGAATGTTGGTATATTCGAAAGATTGGATGTTATACTGATCAGGTCGTAAACGAAGGATATATAAATCTCGATATAGTTATAGTAAGAAAGACCAAAACTCCAGTATGTTTAATAACAAATTATTAATACCATGAAAAACGAAATGGTTCAAATCGTCAATGAAACTGTCATTTTCAAAAAGATAAAAAAATAATGACAAATGTATGCCTAAAATATATATTCAAAAGTTCTCAAAAATGTTTTCTTTATAGTTGAGGTATTAATATTTCAAAGTTCCAAGTCTTTTTCGTAAAAATTATAGTTGATACAAATTCAGAACTTTGAATTTACATAAACGGGTTTAAATACTTGAGAATCGCTAAAAGTCTATGCAAAATTCATACAGAACAAACAGATCCCATAGAATACATTTCAAGCTGAAATGGAAAATCTGGCTATAACTTGATTTAATTCGTGAAATGCTTGAGAATATCCATAACATAAAACTTTTAGAATTGATTTTTTTTTTCCAGAGCTGGAAATATGAAAAGCGCCTGCCTGTAAAGTCTTAATACAGAATCAACTATTCACTATTTAGAGAATTTTAATTTCAAAGTAATTAATCAGAGCACAATAAATAAAAACATTTAATATATCTAAAAAATGATAGTTTGAGATTAAATTTGTTGGAATATCTAAATTAGATGGACTTATCAATTAAAGCTGTCAAGATAAATATGGACTGAAAAGCCAATATAAAAAACACTTGTATTAAAAAAAATAACTCTGGGAAAGATATTACTCAAAGTCAACTTGATTTCATGAATTCTTGCGGCTCTTATAAAGTGGTTAACTCAAAAGTACTTTGGTCTTTTAGGCTAAATTTAATCGGGTAGTAGGTAATGATGAGGCTGTAAGTTTTATTTAAAACTGAATAAACATAAAAAAACAAGTTCAATTGAAAGAGAGGTTATTTATGGAAAATTATAGAATATGAAAAAATTAGAGTCTCAAATTCTTAATAATGGTGGAATGCACGTCGAGGTTTTCCCTTTCAGATTCATCTACAAAAAAATAAACAGTTAGTAAAGAATATAATAAAAATGAATGTTGAATAAATTTAATCTTACCAAAGAGTATATCTTCAACATTTATGGTTTCATCATCACCATTTAATATATCCAAATGCAAATTGGATGATGGGGTCAAGAATACGGGACGATTAGGCTAAAAAGACATTGAAATATAATTTAAAAATAAATATTAAAAAAAGTGGATTTTAAAGCAATACCTTTGATACAGAATGGAGCTCCAAAATGGTTCTTAGAGGCATGTGTGAACCGAAAGTTTGCTTTTGAAACTCAAGCTTACTTTCCAATTTATTCAATTTGATCTAGAGTTGATAATCATAAATTAAGTTAAAAATGATAAATAACCTCAAAATAACTTTCGGGCATATAAAACCCAGTTAAACTCATACATTCATAAGATGGGTTTCAAATTCGTTAACTTTATCGAGTGTTTGATCGATTCTTTTTGGACCATTGGTGATGGTGTCATTGACCCCATAATCGTTAAATTTGATAGCTTGAGACATTTTTTACTGTAAAGATTCTATATTCCCACTAAATTGAAGCTTGTAAATACTGTAATTAAAAAACGAATTGGTAGTAGGTTTAAATCTATATTTGTTATATCAACCTTTGCAAGTCCATTTACGTCATTTCTATATACCCCAGCTTTGGCGAATAAAAGTGTGTGTTTGATTTATGGAGGATTAAGCCAATTGATGCATCGTAAATTGATCCATCTCATCCAATTGAAGTTCAAGTATCGAATTTACCCTCAATCCAATAAGTTATCAGCTGAGATTTTTAGTAATGGTTTTCAGGGCTTATTTATCGACTAAACATGATGGTTTCTACCTCTAATAGACCAATAATGTTAAGAGATACAATTGTGACTTATTAATATAACAACAGATATGCAATTTAAATGTTTTTTAGTGATATTTTGGATTGACGATTTTTAATTACAGCTTATTAAAATCCGGGTATAGATACAGGCTATTACTATTATTTATACTATAAATGTGTATTTGATGTTCAATATCCATATTTATGGAGTAGGTGGCATGATATTTAAAATTTCGAAATTCAAAATGATTATAACTATGTCTCTAAAGAGGCAAACTCAAACTAAAAGCGGTCAAATTGGTTTTTTATTCTAAAAAAATAACATACCCTTGCTTTCAGATGATATAATATTTTGATTTTCTTGTAAATTCTTGTCTATGTATTTAGACTCTTTATTTAATGACCTACATACGTTTTAATGGGGGGGG
>LSSL01001095.1:28262-52783 GCA_001953115.1 Smittium mucronatum
GGGGGGGGGGGGGGGGGGGGGGGGGGGGATGGATTTACGGCATAGCTCACTTAGCCTTGTATGATCTAAAAGGCTAAAAAAATATTGGATAATACAGATTTTTAATATAGTAGGCAAAAATTAGTGTATAAGTGGGAACTAAATCGAAAGAATAGTAGTTTTGTAACAAGCATTTGATTTTTATCTAAAAGAAAAGTATTTTATTCTTGACGCACATTCCAAATTCTTAAATTCCAAAACCAGATGGGCTTTTTTATGTTGATTCAAACGAACTCCCACGATCACGTCTACCAGTGTTCTAAAGCATTATGATTTTTAAAAAAAATTCATTATTGGGAAATAATAGGGATGTATATATCAAATTGATGAATTTTTTCCAATTTCGATTATTTTATGGATTATTTTATGGATTATTTTATGAATTATTTTATGAATTATTTTTAAACAATAAATAAACATATTCTTCAGCATATTGATTTATGGATTTCTGCTAAAACTACAGCGTGATTAAAAATAAATAAAAAGAGTCGAGTTTTTATTTTAGAGAATTTTGGCCAGAATTATTTTTAATGAATAATAACTCAAATATTTATTTGCAATACAAATCCATGAAAAATAAAGCTAAGAATAGCATGCATTATTTCCTTAGCATTCAAAAAATTATTATTATTTAATCGCTCAAAATATCTATCTGAGTTTTTGTTAGAACTGCATTCAAGTTTTTTTCTTTTTGCTAAAAACTAAATTATGATTGCCAATTAACGGAGATAATGGCACCATCATATTTCAAAATTACGACAAATGCTTCTAAACTACTTTAATCTACGTAGTAGAAATAAACAATAGTTCTTGGAAACTAACCTATAATATTACTTCAAATAAATATTTTTGATCTCTAAAAAATTATAATACAACAAAAGCATCTCTTACCACAGGGATTATCGCATATCTTCGTTTCTAATCTTGAAACCATTATTGAGCCTATATTTTTTGCAGAGAAAAAAAACAATTTCTTGTAAAGATTCAATTGTTAAAACTAAATTTGATCTTCCAAAAATGATGAATTAAGCTGACTTTTACTGTACTTAATTATTACCGTGGTAATCGATCGTTTTAATAAATATTACTATTTTTTCTAACTTGTCGCAGTATTGGATTTATTCTATGGTTGCCAAAACTACTCAAAACCAACACCCTAGTAATTCTGAACTCATTTTCCGCCAATGGCAAGAAATTAAAAAGATATCCTCATGGTTGTGCTAATAGGCTATACTATATTTGATTCTATTGGTCAAAAGAATTTGTTACGGGGTATAACCAATTAATGATATAAAATTTCAAAATTCCACGAGAATCGCCACAATAAGTATAGTACTTAAAAAAATTATACCAACATATAAAAGTTTATATTTTCATCAAAAAAAACACTTTTATTTTTTTTTATCTGATAATAGTCCGTTGATATACAATACCTTATACAATTGAAAAACCACTAGAGTATCTCATTATTTGTATCCTACGAAAAAAGAATCTTTAAAGACGCTCCAGACGATTTCGCAATTATTTATAAACATGGATCCCACTTCAGGGATGACTGAAATCCAAAAACTGGAGTATTTATCTCTGGTCTCTAAAATCACTAACGAGCTATTCAATCATATTGGACTGGCTGATAAGACCCTTGCTGAATTCATAATTAATTTAAATAGAGAAAGCAAGGACTTGGCCGGTTTTAAACGCAAACTAGATGAGGTCGATGCCAATTTTCCCGATTCTTTTGTACAAACTTTAAATAGATTAATAACGACTCTCTGGCCAAAATCTGAGAGTGAAAATCAAAGTTCGAATATTGTTTCTTCAGATCCCCAAGACTTATCGAAAAAATTTCCTGGTTTGGCTATACCTAATTCATCAAATAATGTAACTTTCTTTAATATTTACTTTAGCTTTATTATCTTTTCTGAAAAAAAAACACCATCCTCTTTATAGGCATTAAATCCTCTTGGAAAAGCTGATTTAGACTCTGAAATTGATTCTCAAATTGCTACGTTAACCAATTCTTCAAAAAATAAAAATCTCGACACAGAAAAGGGAAATTACAAATCTAGAGAAGTCTCTCGTAGGGAGGATAGAGGGAATTATGATATTGACCACCAAAGAGGTAATCGAGAAACTGGTCGGGATAGACATGGATATGAAAACAACGATTCAGAAAGAGTCAAATCTTACGATAGAAATCGTAGTAGATCTAGAAATAGAACTCGTAATAGATCCAGAGAAAGAGACCGGAGTAGATCCAGAGATAGACATAGAAGAAGAAGCCGTAGCCGGACACGATATTCCTCCATAAGGGACAACGATTCTTCTAATAATCGTAGATCAAATAATTCCGACTCTGTAGACGACAAACCCGTTCTTTATAAAATATATAAGGGAAAGGTTTCAAATCTAAAAGATTTTGGTGTTTTTGTTACTCTGGATGGTGTTCGTGGCAGAATAGAGGGCATGGTCCATGTATCTTCCATCCAGGCTGGTGTGAGAATAAACAACCCCAGAGAAGTCGTGTCTAGAGGTCAGGAAGTTTACGTAAAAGTCATGTCCATAATAGGAACTAGATTGGGGCTGTCTATGAAGGATGTTGATCAAGTAACTGGCCGTGATCTAACCCCTCATCTATACCCCGGAAAAGAAAATGTCGCTGTGGTTTCTAACAGCGATAAACTAGATCCCATAGATGAAAATAAATCCCTTAAAGTGCAGGCTATTGAAAACTCTCGCAAAAAAAGAATATCTTCTCCAGAGAAATGGGAAATCAAGCAACTGATTTCTTCAGGTGCTTTAGATCCTTCTGATTATCCTGATATAGATGAAGAGAATAATGATGTCGGGTTTGAAGAAACTGAAGAAGAACTGGATATTGAGCTTCGTGAAGAAGAACCTCTATTCTTGAGAGGTCAAACTCAGAATACACTTCAATTAAGTCCAATAAAAGTCGTTAAAGCTCCCGATGGAACCCTCAACCGTGCCGCTCTCGCCGGTGCTGCTTTGGCTAAGGAAAGGAAAGAAATGAAAGCTCAGCAAGTACAAGCAGAAATAGATAGCATTGCTCGTGATGTAAACGCTGCCTGGGTTGATCCTATGGCTGCTCCAGGAGAAAGAACCTTTGCTCAAGATAGTCATAATCCGAACTTACAGAATAACCCATCAGCAATGTTTGAGGGAAGGTCTCGTGAAGTCGAACAGCCAGAATGGAAGAAAATTGTTCAAAGTAAAGCTATAACATATGGAAGAATTACTGATAAAACCATTCAAGAACAACGCGAAAGTTTGCCAATTTTCGATTTAAGACAATCCTTGATTAATGCCATCATCGAAAATCAAGTTTTGGTTGTGGTTGGAGAAACAGGGTCTGGAAAAACAACTCAGATGGCTCAATACCTTTATGAAGAAGGCTTAGCTCGCAGTGGAAGGATTGGCTGCACTCAACCTCGTAGGATGGCTGCCGCTAGTGTAGCTAAAAGAGTCGCTGAAGAAGTGGGATGCAGGTTGGGCGCTGAAGTGGGGTACACTATCCGTTTTGAAGATTGCACTAGTAGCGATACAAAGATAAAGTTTATGACAGACGGTATGCTAATGAGAGAAATCCTGCTTGACCCTGATCTATCATCCTATTCCGTTATTATTCTTGATGAAGCTCACGAGCGCACTATCGCTACAGATGTTTTATTCGGGCTGCTAAAACACTCCGTCAAAAGTCGACCTAATCTCAAACTCATTGTAACTTCTGCAACTCTGGATGCCGAAAAGTTTTCTAAATATTTTTTCAACTGTCCCATATTCACTATCCCCGGGAGAACTTACCCTGTTGAAGTATTGTACACCAGAGAACCAGAGTCTGATTATCTCGATGTTAGTTTGATTACTGTAATGCAGATACATTTAACCGAACCTCCAGGTGACATACTATTATTTTTGACGGGTCAAGAAGAAATAGATACAGCTTGCGAAATTTTGTTTGAAAGGATGAAGGCTCTTGGTTCATTAGTTCCTGAATTGATCATTTTGCCTGTATATTCATCATTACCATCCGAAATGCAGAGTAAAATATTCGAACCTGCACCACAAGGATCGCGAAAATTGGTGATTGCAACAAATATAGCTGAAACATCAATCACAATTGATGGGATCTATTATGTAGTTGACCCAGGGTTTGTAAAGCAAAATACATATGATCCTAAAGCCGGTATTGACCAATTGGTAGTCACACCAATTTCTCAGGCCCAGGCGAACCAAAGATCAGGTAGGGCTGGTCGAACTGGACCTGGAAAATGTTATCGATTATACACTGAGGCTGCATATAGAAATGAGATGTTGCCCAATAGTGTACCGGAAATTCAAAGGACTAATTTGTCAAACACAGTTTTGACTCTAAAAGCCATGGGTATAAATGATTTAGTGAATTTCGATTTTATGGACCCACCACCGGTTCAAACACTGATATCTGCTTTAGAGCTATTATACGCATTGGGGGCGTTGGATGATGAAGGGTTGCTTACTCGGCTTGGAAGGAAAATGGCAGAGTTCCCAATGAACCCAGAACTTTCAAAAACGTTATTGATAAGTGCCGAGCTTAAATGTAGTGAGGAAGCATTAACTATAGTGGCGATGCTATCAATCGGCGGTTCTATTTTTTATAGACCAAAAGAGAAACAGGCTCTTGCCGATTCTAAGAAGGCTAAATTCCATCAGGCTGAGGGTGATCACTTGACATTACTAGCTGTATATAATTCTTGGAAAGCATCTCAATTCAGCAACAGTTGGTGTTTCGAAAACTTTATCCAAAATAGGTCAATGCGGCGAGCGGCAGATATTAGAAAACAGATTCTTGGTATTATGGATAGATATAAGCAAGACATAATTAGCTGTGGTCAAAAGAATTTTACTCCTGTATGCCGAGCATTATGTGCCGGATTTTTCAGACATGCTGCTAAAAAGGATCCAACTGAAGGATATAAAACTCTAGTTGAGGGAACACCTGTATATATTCACCCATCGAGTGCTTTATTTAACAAGAACCCTGAATGGGTGATATACCACGAATTAGTGATGACAACCAAAGAATATATGCGAGAAGTTACATCTATTGAACCTAAATGGCTGATTGAAGCAGCACCCACATTCTTCAAAGTTGCCGATGTCACCAAAATATCAAAGACAAAAAGGAATGAACGACTTGAGCCTTTATACAATAAATTTGAGAAACCCAATGAGTGGAGATTATCCCGCGTTAAGAAAAACTCGCGCATCAGTCAGACATTTGGGTAGTTCGCATTATTCTCTAAGGCTAGATTTCTTCTTTTTTTTGGAAGAAAAATTAATACTTTTCCAAACCGCTCTGTTCAATTTTTCTCTTTTATTTTTTATTATGGATATATAAAGGACCATATAAATGCAAAATAAAAATAATTTGAACATTCCAAAGAATTGGTATACGATTTCCCTGCTTTTATACCCTTTTTTTTTAAGGGGATTTACTTATAATATTTAAATATAGACGGAATTAAAATTAAAATACATTAAAAGGAAAAATTAATTAATAAATTTCATCCCACTCCCATCTGTCTCTCTATTTTCTCCGTACCCACTGGACATTGGTTCAAGGAAGCTTTAATACCCTTGAATGCAAATTTTATTGTATATGGTTAATTCTTTGGCATGCCAGACTCTTTTCATTTAAGGGTTTCCATTTTTTAATTTTAATACATTTTCTCAGTTCTTTTAAATCGAAAGCGGTACAAATAATATTTGTAAGAGGATGCAAAGCATTATAATTTGCTTGAATTCTGGAAAAAATTGATAATTAATAATCGAATTTATTTTTATATTAAACAAACATCAAATTATTTATGGAAAAGGGGTTTATTAACCCTAAGAATCGTCCATGCTATGTACTTTTATAAATATTTATGATAATGTACGATTAAGATAAAATATATCATAATAACAAAACTTGATAACTTTTCTGAAAAAAATTTAATCTTTTATTTATCATACATAAAACTAAAAAATAAATCCTATCTATCAAAAGTCACAAATATTGTACATTTAAGAAAAGATATTCCAGGAAAAAATATATATATTAGTACAAACTCTGTGATTAAAATTTTTAGTTTCAAACACTTTAAAAATTTATCCTTTTATTATAGAACGGGATATTTATATTTTTCTTTTTCTTTTGTATAAAGTTGCAAATATAAACCTTTTTTTGGAGGGAAAAAAAAAACTTTTCTCGACTATAGTTTTCCATAAAAGAAAACACGTGTGTTGTTTTTATTATTTTATTTTTTTGGTTTGTACATAAAATCTCTCAAATATCCGAGATTTTTTTAGCGCATCCGGTTTATTTTTATGGTATTATATTATTTAACAGTTATTTTTGATAAATTATTATTATATAAAGTATGTTCCAAAGACTATAAGTATTCTTTTTTTTCAATATAAAAACCATGATTTTTTCTTCTGAAAAGAGAATCAAGAAAATTCATATTATGAAAAAGATACATAAAAACATTTCAGGAAATAAACCCGATTTATGAAATTTAAAAAAATGTAGAATTGCTTTTTTTATAAAAGTGGTACCAAAAAAAACTATGCCTGTAACCCGTATTTTTAGTAGCTCCGTATAATATTTTCTAAAATTTTGTATCTTTTGACTAAAAACTAAATATAAGTATATACATATATAAATATAGTTAAATTCCAAAGCCATAAATAGTACATGATTAAAAGTATTTAAAAAAAAAAAAAAAAATCAATTATGAGGCAAGATGTTCCTTCCATACCAACTGTCTTTTTATTTTCAGCAAAAATAAAATATTTAAAAAGAAGTCTCCGATATTTTGGAGATAGATTTTTACTTTTTATTTTTAATAGTTTTAAAATTCAGAGTGTAAGTGATTCTTTCATCAATTTCAAATATAGACATTTTTGCTTAAATTAATAATTATTTTATCATCTGTATAATTTAATGCTAATGTAAATAAATAGTTTTAAAATCGCAAATCTTCCGCTTTTGTACTTATTCTTATTGAAAAAAGAATTATTTTGCATTTATTTTGAAAATACTACAAACCTCGAATTATAAATATTGGTATTTTTCATCATATTTATAAATATTTTAAATGAACTCAGCTTATATAAAAAAAACCACATTGTTATTTGTATGAAATGTTTTTTCATTTGCATTAAAAAAAAAGAGCATGAAAATATCCCTTTAAATATAAATTATAAACCGACTCTACTACCCCTAAATGTTGAATTCGTGTTCTAAATTAAAAAAATATGAATTTTTCTTTCTGAAAACTTTAGCAAAGAGTTCAAGCTTGATATATTTTCCATCAAAACTATGCTGTATAATGGTATTTTGTCTTTTTTTAAAAAAATAAAATAAAAAATCCAACTATAAATAAAAAATCTCCTATTATAGTAGTTTTCTTTTGAAAAAATATTTAGAATAAAATAAAATTCAGTATAAATACTATTAAAAAGGCTAAAAAAAAGGATTGAAATTTCCTAGCTAACAAAACCCTGCCAACTTAGCAGCTATGAACTTGCATAGGTGTGATTTAACTCTCCGATAAATTAACTCATTATGGATTAAATATTTGAAATTGGCAATTAGATTTGTATAAATTTGGCAATATCGGAGCACTTAAAATCCATGAAGATGAAACAGCTAAAATCGATATAGATTACTTTTACCCATTGGTATTAATAAACGTATAATACGAACGACATCAGAAAAAATTAACTGTTCTCAGTCCAACTAAAAAAATTTATTTTGTGCAAAAAATGACTTGATAGTATCTCTATTGATGTTATCACATTTTGTTCAATCTAATAATAGGAGCCTTATTTCCTCTGGTGTTTTATCATAACTATTATATAAATAACTTTTAAAAATCCAAACGTTAACAAACTCTAAATTCTTCTCAGTTTTGATGATGATAATACTTTCTATAGTAAATTTTTTTGAATAATAAATTAAATTTAAATTCATAAAACGGGTATAATCAGTATATCAAGAATGCCATTCCTTTAATTTTTTTTCACGAGAAAACATTTTTAGTCAATTAAAAGTTTCAATACCTAATTTGAAAAAAATTGTATAAACTATTGCCCAAACCCCGCTGTTGTTCTATCAGTTCCATGCCTCGAGGGAATTGGCTCAAGGAGGCTGGTGAAGTACTTATACTCTGAAGCTTAAGTGTACTGGGCTCGCGGGTGCCAATCGTGAATTTTGCTGTTTCCAGCAAAATTTCTAAATCGGCGATGTCACCTTTTAGCTAACTTGTACTATATTTAGATTATCTTTCAAGGTCTTTTCCGATTATCCCCAAAGGGGATTAATTGATTCAAAAAAGCTGGTTTTTGATGTTAGAGTGAATCGGTGCAGGTATGTACCGATCAATCATCCCATTTGGTTGTTTATCTCTGAGAAAAATTTAATAAATTGTGGTCGACAGTTTCAGGTGCACGATTTTGCAAAAGAGACTAATTTTTTAATAATAAAAAAACAATTGCCTAAAAATCTCATATTTGATAGTTGCTGGATGGTCCGAAAAGACCCCATCCTCATTTTTCCTATTCCCAGGGAGGTCAAGTTTCAGGTCAGGGGTTCAGCAACTATAGATGTATCCGGACTCATTATCCGACGATCTTTCGATCCACCGTCCGCTGGTGAATTTTAGACCAGCTATTTTTAATTTTTCTATCTGATATATCGATGGTTGTTTCACCTTTTGAGTTTTGGATTCAAAAAATTTTTAACCATTTTGCACTGCCGGTCGCCCAAATGGCCATTCCAACCTTATACCAAGATGCGATAAATTAAATACATTTTGGATTTTGGTTGGGTTTTTCATAACCAAGATAGAAATATTAAACTTTAGAAAATTTTCAATATACTCATTGATTTTTAGGCCCTGAATTCAAAATTAATTCAAAATTAAATCTCAAAAAGAAAAGTAGAAAAATAACAGATAGCAAAGATTATTAATTTTTTTTGAGATTAATTTAATTTAACAAAAGGAAAACAAGGGAAAAAAACGCATGTAAGAGAAAATTTACAATAAATTAATGGTCTTATTTTAAAATAAAAGTAACGGTATTTAGCCTTCATCTTGGGTTGATGCCTTCCTGCCTCTTTTTTTGGATTTTTTCGGAACCTCAGGATTGTAATCTTCTATTTTGGGTATAAGATTACTGGGAATGTTTTGATAATTTGGCTGAATTGTATTGAATATATTTGTAGTCTCAGAATTAGATGGGTATATCATTAGATTAGAATACATTGGTAGTGGTTTTAAAATACTACTGCTTGAACTAAAACTATTTTGGTTTGCTGAAATCTGATTTATTTGCATATCGATTGAAGGATTCGGTGTTTGCATGGGAATTTTATATTGGTCACTGGGGCTAGTAAACTGGGGGTTTTGGATTATATTATAACTAACTTTAGATCCATTAGGCATTATATTACTAACTTTGGGGAAAATTGCCTGATTATTATTTAAAAATACTTGGTTTTGGATTTTGTTTGAAGAGTTGTTATTAGCGTATTTTAAAGATGGATTATGATCAAAAAAATTTCCTTTTTGTATGAACATATTATCCTCAATTATTGGCAAATTAGAAAACGATGATAGAGGTAATGTTGAGTTTATCCTGATATTAGAAGTCTGGGCTTGGTTATTTTCAGATATACCTATATTTAATTGGTTATTGTTGTTAGGTAAAACTCTGAAGTTTTGAGCATTTTTATCCACATCAAAAGAATGCTCTCTTTTAATATTCAAAAAACTATTCCCATTATCCGCTTTAGAAGGTTTTAAATCATTTGATCCGATTCCAAAAAGTTCAAAATCGCCTTTATTGATGCCAGAAACAGTATTTAGATACGGACTCACGCTAATACAGTTATTAGGACTGGACTCAAACTTTGGAAAAATCGGTGCCACATTTTGGGTTGTTTCATTAACTATATCATCGAAAAGTTCAGACGGATCGCCATATTTTAAAGGTTGAGTAATATCTTCTTTAATCTCAGATTTAATTTCGCTATCTTCAGGGTTAGCGTCAAGCAGTTCCAATTCAGAAGGACCAGTTTCCGAAGTAGAATCAACAGATCTTAAAGATTTTTTGATCTCATCTATTGAAAAATACGAAGTAAATATAATATTATCCAGTGGAGTCACCTTAGATAAAGCCTTTTTACATAAAAAAGATATAAAAAAGATATAAAAATAAGACGGACAAAAAAAAGAGCTCAGTTACCTATTTTATGACTAATTTTTGAGTCAATCTTGCTCCATGAGTGCATAAAACCTGAAACTACATCAAACATGGGTTCTTGTTGTGTTTCCAGATTGCTATCCTTTTCGTCATCAGTAATAAGTTGCTTGAATAACATTAAAACTTCATCATAATAACAACTAGTCCAAATAGAAAGAATTGAGTATGGAATTAAGCCATGAAATGGCAAATTCTCCAAGCTAAATTTCGGCATTGTTTTTTGGTCACTATCACTATCACGATCCCCCTCCTCTTTTTTAATTGATGATTCGGAATTTTTACTATGATATAATCTGGATTCCTTATTTGTCTCGCCAGATAATGTGGTTAAGTAAATTAATTGGGATAAAACATAAATATGAGGAGATGAACTGGATAGAATTTGAAAAATCCCGTTAGCTGTTTCAGAATGTAAAGACCAATCTATGTTCCAATTAGAAACAAGGTAGTCCACTAAATCGACAGCTCCATATCCTTCTAGTGATATTTCTGCTTTCATCATTTGCCAAACCGATATTTGAATACTTGATTCCCAATCAATAGTATAAGGAATAACCAAGCTTGGATTATATCCAAACAACACAAGATTAGAGGTCGAGATTAAAAACAAAACTCTGTGAAGCTGTGGTTGCATTATTGACTTAGCGATAACAAATAAAATATTGTGATTTCCTTCAATTTCTTTAGGAAAGTATTTATATATCAAGTGCAATGATTGATAGAAAAGGGAGTCAAGAGATTCCCTGAATAGAGAGAGGTCACGGGAAAATGTGGATATGAAATGGCTAGTTTCGGGAGAAATTTTGTGGAGAGAGCCAGAATCTTCATCAAGGGGCGACTCTGAATCCATTTTCAATACCTTTGCCCCAGTCGAATATAATTTATATAGATCGGGCCTTTCGTTTTTAAGAACAACGAAAATAAACCATCTGTAACCGATTGGAGGTAGCTCAGAACTAGTATAATGAAGAAGATCTAGACTCTTTGATACATTTGCAGGTATTTTAGTCTCGTTTTCGTCGTCAAATATCAAAAGATCTGATTCTTTATCTGACTGATCTGCAGAATAATCTTTACATTGTTCATAAACCAATACACATAATTCGTGGATTAAATCGTGCTCCACTGCAGTTTCATTGTTATCAAGCTCAAATTCTCGATTCATCTCTACATCCTCAAGCCCCGTATTTTGCAAAATTAATCCTAATATCGGTCCCAAATCGGAAGCTGAAACCTCGGCTTCGATATACATTTGAAAAAGCTCCTTTAGCTTAATTAAGGCAGTTTCATCATCTCCACTCTCAATGGATATTGTCAGGTCAGAAGGAACAGAGCCAAATATCCAAAGGGACTTAAGCTGTAGTTTCTCTTGAATCAGATCGTAATTGCTATCATTTTCGTCGTATTCTTCAAACTCATCATAATCCTCATTATCCATATCCTGGTCATACATGTTGCCATTATGATCTTCATCGTGGTTATTTGGGTCTTTTTTATCAGAGTTAATGGAATCATCAGATCCCATGTTATTAGACCCCCCGTAGCTTTTTTCCATGGCAGCATCGTCATCAAATCTATCGTCTCTAAACATTTCATGAAAATCATTAGAATCCTCAGAGAACCGATCATCGGTTGTTTTGCCAGGAAGATGAATGTTTTCACTTTTAACTGAAATGGATTCAGGTGAAATATCATCAAATGATATTTCTTCATCTGTAGCAGAAGGATTTTTTGAAATCTCTGCAGGTGAAAATTGGGAATGAGGAACAGAAATTTCATTTTCAGAAATCGAAAAATTGGGCAACTCATACTCAGAGCCTTTGAGGACTTCAATTGGATTAAGCTTTTGGTCTATATTTTTATCAGATTCTTTTTTCGCTATAAAAGACTGATCGCCAATGTGACTATTTCCATTACTGAGTGTAGACCCTTTTGCACTAAGTTTGACTACGTGACTAATTTCATTTAAAGATATTTTTTGAATTTCTTTGTGAGGAGGAGCCGAACTATTTTCTAGTAAAAGGGGTTTGACATCACTATTATTTGAATCGGCATTGAGATGATCGGGAGCAGAGATATCTTTATTTTGCTTTTTTAATTTTCTTTGATCGATTAGAGAGGGAAATAGATTGATAAAATTTAATTTAACAGAAGTAGGTACTCGAGGGTGAATATATATATGGTTTAAGGATGAAATCACGCCCTTCTCTATAGCCGTGGACATTGCTGTTAAAACAGATTTTTTTATATTTTCAGAATAGGTAGTTGAGTATGATTCTGCGACAAATGAAAGAAATTCGATAAATGTGCAAGTTAGATAGGAATACTTTTCGAGGGAGCGTTCAATTAGCAAAATAAATGGTTCTATAAAAGCCAGAGAAAGGGATATAAGGAGAGAGTTTATATTTTTAAATAAAATAGTGAGTAAGAAGGCATTACCTATATTCATAATATTATCATACTGAGGATTAAAAAACATAAAATCGAAAACCAGAGACAATTTAATGTTTGCGGCTGCCACAGGAGATCTAACCATTCTGAACAAAGCACCCAGAATTACATATCTAGGCACAAGATCAGAAGCAAGCTGTTGATTGGTAGGGTGAAAGACACCACATATGAAGCGAATTATATCACAAAAAATAGATCCTGATTCAGGGGTTGATAAAAATTCCTGAGAGAACCAAACTAAATTCCTTTGAAAGGAATTCATTTTTAGCTATTGGAAAATAAGGAGAGGTACAGGGTTAGTGATAAAGAATTTAAATGAATATTAAAGAATATACATACTTTCTCTACTATAAAAAGCAGTTTATGTTCCATATCATATGTTAGTCGATTAGAAAGAAATGATCGAGGAGTAGGTACTCGAAGAATTTGCCAAATGTTTTCAAAATGAGGGCTGATTTTTTTGGGATCGTCATATACAATTTTCCAAAATTCTTTTATCTTAGGTAGAGTAGCTATATCTTGTAACGCTCGAATCATATCTCTCCCCACCATACTGCACTCTATGAACTTTATAATTTTATGAAATTATTAAAATAAGAGACAGGAGTAGAAAAGATTGAGTGACTTGGATAGTTAAGAATGCTAAAAATAAAGAAAGATTTTTTGTTGGTATAAAATAAAATACCTTATCTTTTATGAGAGAAATAACAAGATCACATTCTTTTTCTCTCAAATCGGGAAATTTGCTGTGATCTAAAATAATACGGCTAAAAGAATAGAAAAGAGTAGCGACCAAATCTGGAGACTTATATACCCATTGTCTGTAAAAAAAGATGTAAGCAATATTAATAATAAATGTAGAAAATACATAAATATCTGTTTAAATTTAAATCTTGAGTAGATACCTATTAACAATTGTAAAGTCTAAAATGTACTGGCATAGGCGTATATTTGATCTAGATATATCGCCACCTTTCATCTGCTTGGTTAACAAAACTAAGACCTGATGAACGCCTTGAGTGTCGACTTTGACGAGTTCATTCAGAAGCCAAAAGAACTGTAGAAATATTAAATACATATATTAACAATTAATTAAAGAGGATAAAACATAAACTAGAATAGAAATAAGAAATAATGGATGATGAAAAACCTGTTTTCTTGTTAAATCCTTAATCAGGTGAAATTTTGTATAAGTAGAAATTAATCTAATTCTTTCCATGGCTTGGGAGAAACCATCACGAACAATAAACATCATGTCTCTGAAATACTATAAAAAAACAAAGAATTGGATCAAAAACACCTTCAAAAATGAATTCAGTTTTGGAATTGAAGGCAGTAAAAAGTTCTTACTGAGCTGTATTTATCTTCGCTTGTAAGAATTCCATATATAAAACCATCAATCAGTTTGGAATGACCCTCCATGCTCGAGGAAGCCTTTATGTTAATTAATATTCAGAAATTTAGGATTATAAAAATAAAAAACCAAAACGCGGTTTTAAAGACAATTCCATATCCCGATGGGAGGGTGTAAGTAGATAATAATTGCTGGAAATAACTAACCATTTCTTGGAGAAGAACATGGGATTCCATTTCAGGCTTCTCGAGGGTTGTTTTGATCTCCTCATAATGATCAAACAACAACTAACAATACAATAAAACATTATCAACAAAGAAAAATGATTACCAATGCAATATAAAAATAATAAATAGCTTGAAAAAGACTGCGTAATAAAATGGATACATAACCATACTCCCCCCTTCCCCCCTCCCCACATGGGGAGCAGGTATGATAAAAAATGACCAGTAGAATACCTGCAACCAAGAATCGATCGCATCTATTGGCTGCAACTCAAAAAGGTCGGGTCTTTTGACCTCATCGACCGTGGGTGTCACATCCATTTAAAGTAACCAAAATATATTTATGCAAATTTTGCGATTCTATTTTTATGCAAAAAGGACGTACTTTATGACACCAAGTTTACCCATAAAATCAAAAATGCAAAACAGCCCTATATATTTTAAAATGGAATGGCTGGCAAAAACAGATAAGCAACCACAAAACACGTCTATATTCCAGCAAGGAATCGGGGATAAAAGCGAGTTAAACTCACTCCGAATTTTGTACAAAATGAGAAAAAAAACAGATGCAGAAAAATATTGCCCTGTATAAGAAAAGTATTCAAGAGTCAACAACCAGGTTGTAAACAAGGGGGCAATAGTAATATAAATCGACTAAAAGATGAATATAAGCAAATATATAATGAATTGAAAGCTGTTTTTGATAATAACATCAAAGAGCCACTGTGATAAGAATTAAAGCAACAACTCGATATTTATACAAATTTTTTTGATGAGCATAAATTTGCTTACTTTGAAACCCACAATAAAAAACTCAAAACTATATTTTTCATCCTCACTTATTGGCTAACGCTTCCTATCTAGCTTTTTACTGGCTTACACATAATTCAAATTTATTTTTGGCGTTTTTCGCTAAATAAAAATAGGCCAATTGTACTCATGCACAGTTAAATACCGATCAATTCTATTCGCACCAGTAAAAACAGAATTGGCTAATAGCCTTATTGAATTTTTAGTGGAAATTAGGCCAAAAGATTTTCTTTCCATTATAAAAATCTCTGAGCTTTTTCCTGATGCGTTTCCCTTAATTTGGGTGTGATTCAGCACCTCTTGTGTTGTGAAACATTTTCTGATAAGTGCTACAGATAAATCTGTCAGATTCAGTATTGACCAGTTAAAAATGGTGATCCTAATTCGACTCTTTTTGGTTTGAAATTTCCTTTTTGCTGCTATTTATATATATATATATATATACAAACCTCTATTTGTTACCAAGAAAGAGTAAATATAGTAAATGGATAGATTAAATTACACATTCATGTCGAGCGAATGATAATATGTCACCTCTTTATTCATTCCCTGAAGGATTTACCATAGTTCTTAAGTCTTGAATGTTTTATCAAAAAACAACAACTGAGCCAAATCGCTTTCAAACAAACAATATCATTGTTACTAAATATTTTTATATTAAGCTATTTCAACTAATTCTCAATATAAGTGCTTTATTTTGTTATAGTTACTAGGATAAAGCTGGCATTTAATAAAATAACACGAATTGACGTAAAAATCCAATTTATTATATCTTTGAAGTATTACGCTTTTAAACATGAATGATATACTGTTTGTTTTTAAGTGGATTTAGCACATACATATTTCCACACCCTATCCTATTATTGCTTCAAACCTTTGGTGTATTTGCGAATAAGATCCTAAAAACTTTTGTTTTAAAAAGATATAAAAACATATCACTCTAAAAACTAGTCCGTTGATATTTCGGCTTAAAATGAATTATTTTTGTAATTTAGACTATATTTACATCATTACACTTTTTTGAGCATTACTCATAATAATACAATTAATTTTAATAGTTTTATCTATTATTTAAGCTTATTTTTTTTTCATAAAAGAGTATATTCTGGTTTAAGGTGTCTGGGCTTCTATTTTGGGTACATTTCTAGAAAATTATAATATATTGGTTAATTCTCATGCCGCCGGGCTATTATATTTAGCCTACATGTGATAAAATACTGTTTTTTTATGTTTTTTTCTAATTCGACTTATTGTTTCTGAATATAGAACACTACTGAGAGTACCAAACCCCTATTTCCCCTTTAAAAAAATGTTAAAATAAAATACAGATTTTTGAAATATAAATTTAAATCCAAAATCAAACTTTAAAACTTGGAATTTATTCTAATCTATCTCAATCAGGAAATACATTTTAATTGGCCGGATAATTATTTTGAGAATTCCCGATTTTATATATGTTTTAAAGTATTTTTTCGATGTATTGATATTAAAATCGAAAATTTTGTCAGTATAAAGAACATATGACTTGTATTATATTAGATATAATTATCCACAAAAATCACTATCTTCATATTATTATTTTTTTCCTAATCAAAACACATAACAAAAACAAACATATCTTTCATCATCCCACTTTATATCTTCAAATGAGTCATCTAAAACCCCCTAACTTTTCCAAGAAAAGTCCACTAATCAAAATGTATATTTATTTAAATCCAAAATTTGATCTTTATATTAGTGATTTTATTTTTAGATATCATATATCTGACCTCAATATCCAATGATTTTTATTATTTGATATTTTCTAAACGCAAAATAACCACGCAATTAAATTTTAACGTGTGAAATTTACACATGATTTAGTAGAATTCCGAAAAATAAATATCAATTACTTTTTCTTTTAGAGTCTAAAAAATCCAATGTTTCAGGATGAAATTTTGTCCGGTTTATTGAATCAATTATAAGGTTTGTTGATAATGGGAGGTAGCTGGCGATGCATCTCTTTCTGCTAGTATAAAAATAATCAATTTTTTTAGCTTTTTAAGCATTTAATTTAAAATTTACATAAAAATCAATTAATTTTTGTTGAAATATAAAATAAAAAAAAGGATTTAAAACTAAATTTTCAAAGTCGCATATATCCATTATATCTATATTTATATGTATATTCAGACTCTACAAAGCTCATCTCGTATATAATCAAAATAGAATTTTAATTTTTTTTAATTTTTCTATAAACTTCTGAGTTCGATTTGATTATTACATAGATAGAAAATTCAAAAGATATAAAAAACATTCATATTTTAATTTTTTATTCAAACTGCATTATTAAAAAAATATAATATTTTTCTAATAATATATATATATATATTGATATGATCTTGGTGTTATAACATATATTCACTTTTTTACAAATTAAGCATTTTTTTTTATTCAAATAGTTAAAATGGTCTTATAATAAATCTCATTGCAAAAATTAGATTTTTTTTTCAATTTATGAAGTAAAAAAAAAAACCAGACCTATTCTCTGTTAAAACTGGATGCAGATATATTACTATCATTGATCTTTTGTGTTTAAATGATTCAATTCTTCCTCTTTGAACACTTAAATTTGCTCTGTTCGAGGATTGTTTATATACCACGAATTTATCGCTTTTTAAAATCTTTTTTTTTTCTCGATAAAGTTCTAGAAATAAAACAGAGAAAATATATATGAGTTTTCATTAGATTAAATTAAATTAAATTTCAATAAATTAAATCTCAGTTTAAAGAGAAATTTATAAATAAAATTAAAATATATCAATCGCCAATATTAGTGGCCGCTTTTCGAAAAGATGAGCCGAAAATTTATAAAATATAAAATAACTTGTCTTATTTCAATAATTTTCCGTAATATGAACATTATATCAAAAAAAAAAAAATAGAAAATAATGATTTAATCACAATAAAAATCGCATTATAAAAATATTTCTAACTGATTATTTTTTTTAAACTATTATTCTATAACTTGAACAAATCTCGGATAATATGATAAACAGTTAATTTCAGATAAAAGTTGTCATGATACATTCATGACATTAATTGGTTTAGTTAAATAAACTGATATCTATTTATAAAACAGTTTTAAATGACTATAAATCTATTTTTATTAAACTAATTAAATTTAAAATTCTATTAATAGATTAGTAATAACTAAATCTATTAATTATATTTAAATATTTATAGCTTTATAGCCTAGTTTCTTACAGTCTATTTTATAATAAAGACCATAGTAGAATCTTATAATAATACTTAGCTTTCGTTTCTTACAACAATAGCCTAATTTTTACGAAACCATTTATTTATTTTTCTCCAAATATCTTATGACCAATAAAAAAATAATACAAGATTTTAAACTTTTTTTAAACATATTTTCTGGTTATATTTAAATATTATTATTTTAAAATTAGCATGTTTTTTTATCCTTATAATATTAATCCCTTGTTTTACTTATATTAAACGACATTTTTAGTAAAATCCTAAAGAAAAATGAGTTGATAATCTGATTTTTTAAAATTTTTTATAGCCTTAAAAAAAATTTTATTGATTTTTTTTAACGATTATTAAACATGAGATTTACTCAGTATACTCCCTTTTATAAGTTTCTGTCAAAAAATATATCAATTTTTGTGTAAATATATGACTATTTAAGACATTTATTTTTAAACTCATAAAAAATGGTAGTAAAAATTTATACTTACCCATTTAAAAATTTTATTCATCCAAACATTGAATTCCAACTTTATTTTGAATTTTTTTAAAAAATAAAAAATATATATATATAGTACTGATCATAAAAAAAAATTGGGTTAATTATTATCAAAACGTTTTGGAAATGAAGAAATAGATTAACTAAAAACACTTTCAAAACAAACTTATGCTATTTTTCTTTATATAATTCATAAAAACATCATAAATAATTTTTTGAAAGATAAGCACTAAATATTTAAAAACAAAAAGTCTTTTTTATATATAGGCGTAAATCCATTTTTTATTTGCTTTTTATGGTATAATAAAAACACTTTTTTTTTTGTTTTTAAATTAATAAATGGATCTTATTCCGTTAATAATTACATATAAAATGCTGTGATATCTTTTATTATTACGGGATATCAGCTAAAATCATTATATTTATTCCATAATTATCCCAAGATACTACAGTAAAATTACCATCTGATTTATATGTAAAAAAATGAATATAGATTCTAAATTTGGGGTTTATTTTCATTATATGATTAAATTTCGTCTTTTATTTGGGCTTTTCAGAGGATATAAGCTTTTTTGTGGGTCTGTATTATTTTGTGAAATAATATTTTTTGGAAGAATGTCATCCATTTTAAAAAAATAATATCAGAAAATATGCCTTAATTGATTTGAATTGACTTAATATGTTTGTGTGTGTGTTTGTGCGTGTGTGTAAAATCAACGATAAATATGTATATATATATATATTATTTAAGAATAATTTTTACAAAGGGATAAAAAAAATAAATCATTTTGTTTATCCAATTTAAAAAGATCCATTCTTACATAAAAAAATAATTACATTAGATTAACTTTTTCTTTCATTGATCTTAAATAAGCTTATCATATATTTATAAGGGTGAAAATTATATTTCTTGGATACACCATTAAAAGTAATAGTGTGAATTATTATTTAATATTTGTTAAAATTGCATTTTACTATTTTAAACATTGTTTAAGAGAACTAAATCATTATACATACTTAGTGTTAAAATAATCTCTCAAAAAAATTTATAGAGGTAACTAATGGAATTAAAAATAAGAACGCAACAAATTTTAACGAATTTCATAATAATCATACGAGTGTTCAAAAGAATTATTTGAATTCCCTCAATAAATATAGTGTTTTAAATTGAATATATTAAAATAATCTTTTTTCCTATTATTAGAGAAATAAAAGGTTTCTGCCATACAATACCTTAAATATTAATGTTTATAAAATGGGTCCAATTTTACAAGTATATAATCAAATCATAAACTTCTTCGTTATTTTTTAGGTATTATATTTTTGTATAAGAATTTGCACAAAAGATGTCAAATACTCTAATATTAAATTTAAATTTTAAATTTTTTTTACTATTTGTTAATATTATTTTTATTGAAAATAATAAAGAATAATTTCTAAATTTTATATTAAACATTTTCTTTTCCTAAAACCTTTAATTTCTATTTTATTACAAAATTTTATATTAATTAATCAATGAATAATGTTATCTTAAGGGTCTTTTTTTTTTGTAGAAATGATTAAATTTAAAAAATAAACAAAGAGTATGATTTAAGGTAGGATTTTATAAGGGTATGAAAACAAGCTTAAAAAATTATTAATTTCAAAATGACTAAGATTCCAATCTATATTATCTCGAATTTCGAGGAGTCAATTAAATTTAAGGAAGGTTTAATATTTTTGGTGATATTTTTATTATATGTAGTGAAAATGTTGGTTAGTTACAGTTATTTATTAGTAAAAAAGTGTTTTATGCGCATAATATTAGTGCCTGTGATTAAATGAAGGATTTTATTCAATTTAGCTATAAATTTTTTTATTGATTAGCATTTTTATTAATAAACAAAAAATTCATAATTATAACCAATTATATTTTAAAAAGAAATCCAATTTCATAAGTATTATTTGATTAAAAATCACTTATATTGATGGGTTAAAACATAAAAAGAAAATTAATTTTTATTAAATATTTATAATTGCATTACATAAATTTTGAATTTTTATTTGTATGGCTTTATTTAAAAATAAAAAAGTTAAAGAATATTTTTGCGATAATAAATTTTGGTTTTAAATTATAAAATAGATAAATCTTCGTTTTCGACAGATTTAGGAGGGTAGAAATAAGCCTATAATTTTACATATATAAGGATACTTATTATTTAAGTGCATTATTATAATGCAATATAAAGGATATAAACTTAAATATAAGGGGTTTGGATATGTAGACCGACTGTTTTTATTGATTTTAAAAACCAATAGCTTTTATAATTTATGGATATTGCGTATTTTAATATTTTTTTTTTAAAAAAATATCCCTTGAATTGCAGCAAATTAATTCTATTTTTTTTTGGATTTTTTTGGCTGATTAATATTATTTATTTAAATTTTTGAATTTGTAATTATAAATATTTTTTAAAACAAGTTTTATTTTTATAAAGATATTTTTCTTGGTTCATAAAAGATAATTTACTTATTTATTTATTTTGGCAAGGGTGATACCAATTCTTGTCACCGGTAATAATAAAGTTTTTAATTTTTTAATTTTGTAAAACCAAAACATCTTGTCATATTAAACGTTAAAAAAAAAAACAAAATAAATCAGGATTATTTTGTTACGAGAATTTTAATTTCCTGCATATTAATATTTTAAATGGGCTAATATTATATATATTTCCAGTTTAAATAGTTTTGAATTTAAATTGAAGTTTTATTTTGAATGGAGTTTTAACAAGATTGATGGCTTGACTTTTTTTTATTCAAGTACAAAAAACATCTGAATTTCAATTAAATATTCGGAACTTGGTTTAAATAAAAAGAATCAAAAGTAAAAAAAAATTGATAGTTTTAATAATCTAAAATCGGGTATATTTTTTTCCGATTTCGCAATTTTATGTACGATTAATTATTAAAAAGAAAAAATCATGGTTAATTTATTTATGAAACGTGGTATATATATTAACTTGATAATTACAATTAAATGGGATTTTATTTGCAGCAGTAACTAATAGATGAAGAGAAATGGTTTATTGAATTTCTTTAAAGTTAGAAAGAATATTTATTGGGTGGTAGGATATAAGTTTTTAATATTAGAAAAGCCTAATCGATTTTTTATTTATTAAAAAAGATGAATGAAAGGATTCTTATTTATCACAATATGCCTCAATCCATACTTAATCATTTTTTTGATATTGAATAAGCCCTAGAAGATTGTAAATCTTCAGCTAGTATTTTAAAAAGATGTATAATGAAAACATCACATGGTTTTTGGAAATTAATAGAAAAAAAAAAAGACAGGTATTAATAAGACGTATTTTTCAAAATATAGTAAAAGATAATTTTATGGTTTGATGTTTATTATGTATGGCGGAAGATTGAGATATTACTGGATATTTTTTTACAAAAATTGCCAAATTTTTAAAAGATTTGTCTTATGAGAATTTAGAACTCTTTTATAGAAAAAATCAATTTTATGATTAAAAGGCTAAAAAATAAATGGAAATATTTTAAATTTTATAAAACAAGTTTGTGTTATTTGAATTACCGAATTACCTGTATGACAAGTAAAGATGGCGTAAGTTTGATTATCTTTATACATTTTTTTAAAAAAAAGCCAAAAAGGGTTTTTTAGGATATAGAAACAAGTTTGAGATAATTCAGATTGGGGTATGTGATTTTCAACAAGATGTCTAAATTAAAAAAGAATTAATTTCAAAAGGAGCTAAATATGAATATAATGGCATTTTATTGAGCTGAATTTAAATCTCTAAAACCAAGATATAATTATCGCGTAGGAAAAAAAAAGATGCTTTATCTAAAGAGGAGGAAATTTTGTTTTTTTATTTTTTGAAATTGAATTGGTAAGTTTTTTAATTAATAAAACATTAAAATGGTATTTTCAAAACAACGAGCTACATTATTAATATGGATAGAAAAAAAAAAAAAGAAAACTAGTAGTACAAAAAAAAACAAAGTGGAAGGCATTTATTAAACAACCGAATATTTAAAATATGTATGCGGAAAAATTTTTTGAATTTTTTTTTCTGGGTATTTTTTATAGCTTTAATTGATTTGTAATTTTATTTGAGAGATGACTAATAATGAGATTTTATTTATCAAAGTAACACCATCCCACTATTTTTTTTTTTTAAACTGTACGAATTTGAAAGATTAAAATTTTTAATGTTCATTGTTATTTTTCCAATATCGAAACAAGTGAGGTTATTTATCAAGAACGGTATAAAAATATATTTACAGCTGTTTTTTTTTTCTAGTTCATATTACAGCCAGAAATCTCTGGAAAAAATATATTTACACGCTTTTTTGTGAGAATAATGAAGGGGTTTCGGTGTAGAGCATTGATGTATGTACGTGTTTATTTTTTAGGCAGCTAAAGTTTTAATTAAAGAACACGATCTTGGCATAAACGCATTGCCCATCTTTTTATTTCAGCGTAAAAAAAAATTCAGTGCCATTATAAAAAAAGCGATTGTATATTTGAAGCAATATCAGTTGCAAATATTTATCATTTCATTTATGGACAGAATATGTACCTTTTTTTTAAAAAAATAAACAAGGTATGCCAAAAATAAGTATTTTTCCAATAATCTAGTTTAAATTTTGAATATATTCAGATTTTATATTTATAATATTAGGATTCCAAGTTCATATTCTTAATTCTGAACCACAAGGGGAAAAGCTTTTATGAAGAAGACCTAGATTTGTAATTGTTTTTTTGTTTGTTTTTTTTTTTGAAAAAAATTTGCGTGATGGGGCACAGAAACCCACAAATAAAAACCTGTGTTGATATTCTGATATTTCACATTTGTCGGCTGGAGCCTATTTTTTTCATGAAATTTATTGCTTGCACCTAAATTAAAGCCCCATTCTTTTTTAGTAAACTAAGCGAAATTGTCAAGATAGGCAAAAGACATTTTTATTAGTGGACGCATCAAAAAGACAGGATCTTAATTACGTTTCGTTTCAGGCAAACAGTGTGAAAAGGAAGAGGAGGGGGCATGGAGGTGAAGGTGAAGGTGAATCTAGTTGTAATTGGACATGAGTGGTATGGAGAGTTGGAAGCGAGTAGAAGGGGACTAGGCCCACTCAATGGAAGCTTTTTAACCCCCCATACTCAAAATGGGAATATCTTGGCCATATTCAAAGTCATGATTTGCAATGGGAAACTAAATTGGCCTTTGCTGAATGGATGAGGGGGGGGGGAGAACGAACCGGCGTCTACAAAATCCACCCAGATGGAACCTACTCCATTGCTGTATCAGCAGTATTTAAAAGAAGTGTCCTATTTGCTACAATAACCCAACCAGTTCCTAAAATGGCAAATAGTGTTAATTGGGCAAGAAGGGGTTTGCGATGAATAATCAAATGCTTTGACTGACCGAAAAAACCAGTTAATAATAAAATCAGGGCTGACAGTTGCCGAACGGGGCTGGGATTAGCATGTCCCTTAGTGTCATTGGATGGGGGTAGATGCAGCAGCAGTAGCAGCAGATGAGGCAATAGTTGGGGGTGGGGAAGGGGAAGG
>LSSL01001097.1:0-10407 GCA_001953115.1 Smittium mucronatum
GTACAAAGAAATTTTGACACAAATTTACCTAGTTTAGGCAAGAAAATTAAAACAGATATATCTGAAACCTATACGAACTTGCATCATACATTTTAATTTCTTTTAAAAAGAGACTACGAATTAAGTAGATAAGAATGAATTCAATCAATAAGTTTAGTTGAAAAATCACCTTTTCAAAGGTCTATGTTTAATTTTATGGTTCTCTTTTTAGTCGCATAATATTCTAAGATAACTTAATCCGCAAATTAATAAAATAATTAAAGTATTTTAGCATTTGATACACGATCTTTTTTTACTTTTGTTTACCCAAAAAAAATTTTGGCTTCAAAGAGTATTCAAACTGTGGAACTATTCTATATGCCATTTGATAAACCCATATTTTAGCTAAGTTCCCTTCTAAAATTTTATCATAACTCCAACACTTACACCTTTTTAATAATACATTTTTTATATAGCTCTTCAAAAAATAAATATTGTTATAAGATCTAAATTTTACAGCATTCTCTCAACTTTAATTTTGATCTGAATTAAAAAAGATCTTTAATACGAAAAAAAAATAGGAGAGTTTTCATTAAAGGTCAATATTGAACCAAAAAACCTCATACATTTCGGATTTAGAATCAGTATCATCATCCCATTACCAAAGTAAAATTTTTCAAAATTTTATAATTAAATATCTGGTTAATTTTATTCCATCATATAGAATCTAATGATAAAGATTTTTGTTCTCAAATTGAACAATTTAAGATTTAGTTATATCAAATAGACCAGTTGAAACCTTTATAAAACTTATTTAAATATGCTTAATGTATATATTTATATAATTACATTACAGTTTTAATGTTTTTGAGTTGATTTTTAAAGTTTGAATTTTAAATCCAAAAAATTTAGTTTTATTAATTTTAATCCTAAAAACTTATATGTATTCAAAAAAATCTATTGTAACATTTTTACGCTTAACTTATTGATACTAATAACTCAAAACTATGTCATAATTAGCGTTGTTTTTTTTAGTCTATATAGACGTGAATTACATACAAAATAATCCCAATTGAGGAGAATTACCAAATTTGATTTTTACCATCCAATAAAATATTTTAAAAAAATCATCGAGAAAAACAGCTTGGATTTATCGAACAAATAGCTTAAAATTTGAAAGATAATTAATGTATTTGGCTTGGATTTGTCCAAATTGGCCTGGAAAAAAATTAATGGGCATGAGAAAAAATAAAACGGCTTGCAAAAAAATAAAATGGCTTGGGTTTAATATTTAACCTATAGCTAAATTTCATAATGTGTATTTTATAGTAAATATGATATCATAATGATAAAAGACTCCAATTAGAATATAATCCCCCTTGTATATCTTTGTAAAGCAAATCATCTTCGAGTTTTTTATCCAATCTAACTATTTTATTTTTGACCCAAAAATTCCGAAAGTACAGGATATATCTCTCTTTTAGCATTTGATGAACAAATTATATCACTTTTTCTCCAACATGTCAGAATTGCAGATTGAAAATGCACTTTTAATTTGTTATTTACTATTTATAATACAATAATATATTTTATTCTGCACCAAAAATTCCAAAAATAAAATTAAACCAGTTTTTTTGGTGTGAAATTCATATATCATGTTTATTATATCATATTTTTTTCAAAAAAGGATTATTATTTTTTTTTTGGTATTACAATGTCTCCCAATTTTTCTTTATTGAAAATGTGGAGTTTATTTTCCGTTTTTATTTCATTCCTCATTTTTTTCTAATAATCTTTTTATTCACTTTCACTCGCTACATCTATTTCTTTCTTTTAAAATATTGATATTAATAAATTTTTCTCTAAATAAATACTCATCAGATTGATTGATATATTATTTAGAATTATTATAATTCTCAATAGGCATCTTTTCTATCAGGCCTTATATATTAAATCGATTTTTATGTCATACACTCTACTCTAACAATTAATTTTATAAAAATCCAAAAATCAAGTCAAAAATTATCTTATTAACTTTCCTAAAAAAACTTCAGACTAAATCTGTAGTAATGGAGATTAGAAAAGCGCTAAAAAAAGAAATTATCTCATCAAAGAACTATCTTATAATCAAAGAGGTGATTAAATTAGTTTTATTGCAAAAGTTTTTAATACTTTTGTGGGGTTTTAGTGGAAATCCTATCGTCTCTTTGTAAATTTTGATGATTCGCCAAATTTATAAATGTATTTCACATCTATATTTCTTTTCCTCTTTCTATATAAATTTTTTTATTTACTTTTCTACTCTTTTACTTTATCCTATTGCCACAAGAAAAATAGTACTGTTTATCATTATTATCATTAGGATAGAAGAAATAAGCTATATATGAAGCACAATTTACTCCTAGTAGGAGAGAGGTATAGAGTTTTTATAATATATAATTAAAGATTGCTATGAATCAGATGAATTAATTTTGTTTTTAAAATCTCATATTTAAAAGGAATCTTTTAAATTGAAAAAATATAAAAATCATAAAACCAAATAAAAAAGCTCTAGATGGAGTATTGGGAATATTCCGACAGATATAAAATTGTGTAATATTAATTAGCAAATATAAATTCTAGAATTAAGAGCCCCTAGATATCTAAATTTATGGATACAAAAAATTTATAAAAACTTAAAAGTTTTAATACAGCTTTAAGAAAAGATAAATTTCAAATTATTTTGAAATAGCTCATAAATATTTTACTGTGATTATAATTATCTAAATAACCCAAATAATATTTTTATTCTTATCAGATTAATTTAATAAAATCGAATTTAAAATTTCATTGAAACAAATCAAACGTAAATACATTATAATTTTATGTTTTGTATAGTAATAAAAATTCACCGAATAGGCATTGGTGACATCATTTGTTTCCATTTGATCTTTTATTAAATATGTCTATTGTTAGTTTGCACATTTTTAAATTTTATTTTATCCAGAAAATTTAATCCATAAAAGTTCCATATTCTTTAAAAACCAAAAATATAGACGATTAAATTTCTAATTGGAGTTTAACCGTTTTTATCTTATTAAAGATTTTCTTTGAGCCATTATGATAAAACTTATAACCATTTATAAATTATATTCAGTAAAATATTTAAACCTCCGAGGATTATAGTATTTTATTGACTTAATTTTCTATTAAATGATTATAGTTCTTAACTTAACCTTTTTGGTGCATAATCACAAAAATATATTCATTTTTCAAACAATAAAAATATTTTATTCAAATTTGGTTCTTATAATTTAAACGCCTTTCGTTAAAAAGACTATAAATTGATAAATTATCAAATGGAATAAAGTAGGCTGTCTCATAAATGACTTTAAATTTTTTTTTTGGCAACTAAAATTCAAACATTTTAAATTTATGGCTTAATGTAACCATGATAATTTCTTATTTAAATAAAGCATCTGATATTGTATATTTTCAAATATTCGTTGAAAATAGCATTTAATAATGAATACTTGTCAAAATTTAATTAATAGTACTATTTTATTAAATAAATTATATCATACGAGTCATTCTATTAATTAATTACTGAACGGATTGATTAATTAAAACAAATTTAAAATACATAAAAGGTATTAACCAAAAATAGAGATATATATGAATAATTCAAAATTAATAATAATGGATATTGAGTTAAATATTTATGATAGTGTATTATTTATACCAGTTAGACTAGGATAAATCATCTCTTCGAAACTATTGATGACTAGTAAAAGATGATGCAGATAAAAGTGCACTATTGCTAGCACACTCATCAAACTCACCCAGCAAAGACCTTATGATAGGTAGTACTAACTATCTCCGCCTATCTACAATTATTTATTTGTTCCCTGTGTGACAAAACTAGGTATTTTTACAGCCCCCATGATTGCAATAATAGGTGAAAACCTTTTCGTGGGGTTGGGACCAGAACCTAAAAAAAATCCCAGCAAAGAAGGTACAAGGTCTTCCATAACTATTTTTCCCACTAATGTGGCCGATGATTAGAAGTAATCACCTAGCACAAGAGCTTCAAAAAAGTTGGATACCGAAATATCAACATCTCTATCGTCATTTATCTCTCGCTAAGCGTCAAAATCCGGGAGAAAATCCATAAGGATATGCACCGGACTCGACCAACCCATTTTCGAGCATAATAATGCCCATTTCACTATTTAAGCTAATTCTTTACTAAAAAAATATATAAAAAAGATAACTAAGCTATAAACCGGACCAAAGGGTAATGATTCCAGTATACATAAGAACTGAAAGTAATTACATAAACTAACTAAAACAAACACTGGTGAAATTATAACTGAAAAATATAAAATTATTGTATTCAAAATAAAACGATAAAATTAACTAGGATATACTACTAAACTGTGAAAAGGGTAAAATAATACTCAATTGTACTAAGAATTTTAGATCATAAAGAGGGTGTAGCTTCAAATTAGACGAAAATATGCGTCCTACCACCAATATATCAAATGATGTAAATCCAAATAAGTAATTCCATTGAAGAATATACCACCTATTCTATGAAAAAAATACCTTTTATTGAAAAATTGGCGCTTATTAATTGAATGAGTTGCGCTTTTAGGATATTCGGGGGTGGAAAATTTTTAATTGGAGGTCTTAATCATTATAGGTGATTATTTATGATAAAATCCCTTATAGGAGGCATTTTTTTTTGTCTAAAAATAAGTTTTTAGATATTAATCAATAGAAAAAAATATCAGAAATTCTTTGGAAAATAATGGGCTTATTATTGCTTGATCAAGTCAATCATTGATATGAAGAATAAAATATTCACTGCTATCAATTTTTCGAAATATTCTATAAGTATTGTTAAACTTATGGAGATACAAAATTTTTCGAACTATCTAAAATTTGATTACATCTTTTAATACAAGATTCTTTGGAATTAAATTAAATTAAAATATTTCCGATATATGTAAAATTCATTAATTTATAGGCAATTTTTAAGTCCAAATTTGGAATTTTTACTAACATAAAAAGCTCAACCAAAAATAATCTGCTAAATATCTAGTATTAACGGTAAGATTGTTGGATCTAAATTTCATTTCGTACATTATGTTTTACTTGACAAAAATAAAATGCTATAATAGCTTTTTAAGGTAAAATAGTTGAATATGCATCTCAAAAGTGATAACAATCAATCCATCACGTTTAATAAGAAGATATTTTTATTAGAATATAATAAAAAATAATTAATTTTATTTTTCATCAGCCAGAATAATTATGTGATCTTTTCGCATCTGAAATAGTGTTTTCCGAAAGTTATAGGGTGTTGGCTTATCTAAAGATTATTTGTGAAAAAATGGCAGAAATTTTACGGAAATGGTTCCCTCGTTAATATATCTTGCTTTTGTAGCACTTTAAGGCGTATTAATACTATGGGCAAGTAATAAATTCCTTAACATCAAATATGCCTGTTTTAAAAGAATTTTTTGAAGCATGTTATTCGATTTGAGTAACAAGTAAACAAAGAAAAGAAATTTTAGAGCCCATATACCCACTAATCTTGCCGAATAAATATTTTCACTAAAGTGTAGGGAAAAATTGTTGAACTTTATAGTTGAAGCATACACTCCAAATTCAATAAATTGGCTTTATTTTCTTTTTAATCGATTTCCAGCTTGATAACTCAAAAAAATCAGATAAAAAATAATGAATTTATGCTGATTGAATTGGATTTTAAGAAGAATATTAAGAACTTCAAAGAATAAAGTACATGGATTTAAAAACCAATCTTTTGATTTTTAAAATAAAAAAAGCATAAGAAAAGATAAGTTGAAATATTTGGTATTTGCAAATGTGTGGGTACTTTTTTTCAATTTATTGTAAGATTATAGTCTAAAAAATTTTAAAATAATAAAATTAAATGATAATTATAGAAATTAATATCAAAAAATAGCTGTAACAACTGAAATATCGGTTTATATAAATTTTCGAAACATTATATAAGATAAATGATAAAATATAACTTAAAGCTGATTTATTTTCATATAAAAGGAGGATAGTTTTAAGAGAATAGCTCATGATTAAAATGAATCTCAAAATCTAGAGGCTATATACCAGAAATTTTCAAAATAAAAATTTATCGGATCAGAAGGGTGTTTAATATTTAGATATTATAAATTAAGAACAGATTGAATTTTCAATGGTGATTATCATATCTTAATTAGATCATGAATATGAGTTTTTGCTAAATCGTTATCAAATCATTATCAAGAAATAATCAATTATTGGTAAGAAGTTCAAGATAAAGTCAATAAATTTTTACATTATTTCAATTATCCTATTTCAAGTCGAAATCAAGTCATTATAAAGTAAGGTCAAGTAAAATCAGGTTATGATATAAATTTCTATTTAAGTCAAGTAAATTGATTTTCAATTAGATGATATTCAATTAAAGTCGTTTAAATTCGTTAAAGTCAAGTAAATTTAGGGAAAATCATGGTCAGGTCAGAATAAAAAAATAAGCAAAGTAAAATTAGGTCATTTTTGGTAAAATGGAACAATTATTTTCAATTTTTGGACAGTATTAGTTGTGGCTAAAGACTTATGCTTACTTCATTACCGAATTTGTCTTAGTGGAGATTAACTATATGTTATAGCAAAAATAAAACATCTTAATGTCAAAAAAAGAATTAATCTAGTTTTTATTAAAAAGATGAATTTCGTCTTGATGAATTTTTTATAGGAAAAAAGATGTTTCCTTTGGTGAGTTTTGATGTTTCTAAGATTTACAAGTGTATTTTTTACTTACTAATCAACTATAAATGCTACAAAATTACCATAATTCTAAACACTTGCAGAAAATTAATCTATAAAGATACATAATTTTTATCCTAAACTAAAGAAAAAAAATTTTTTTCCATAAATTAAAGCAAATAATTTATTAAGGTTTATTTAGAAAAATATATACTGAATATTCAGTGATTAGCCCAAATTAAAGTCCTAAAACTAATCATAAAATTATATGTGGAGTATTAGAAATAATATGTCACAAGTGGCAACCTAACCTGATGTTAGTTTTAATTGTGAAATAGCTCTTTAAACTCTTGGAAAATACTCTAGCCAGCTTTAAACTGATATTATTAATGGATCAATTTATATCAAAATTATAGGCACTCAAAAGGAGAGTTTAGAGGAAAATAAATCACAGGAGACAATGAAAATCATTCCGAGTTTAAAAGAGATGCCGAGACTTCTATCATAAGAAAAAATACCATCCTTTTTAAATGGAGAAAGAATAAATGAGTTCCTAAAAGTATATTAGATGCAGAATTTTTAGAATAATTCTAAAAAAAAACTCTTGTTTTCATTTTATTGTGAAAAATTAATCCAATCCTTTATAAAAAAATATTAAATTTTTGAACCGCAAATAAAATGAATTTAAAAAAAAACTTTTTAAAAATTTAAATATTCCACTATAACTGACCGGCTAAAACTCTGAAAATAATGTTCTCAAAAGAAACAACGGGGGGAATTTTTTTTGTTTAGTTTAAGGGATTGAATACTAGGCGAAGTTTTGTAGAACAGGAAAGAGAAATGAGTTCAGCTCAAGAGTCATCTTACTTTTTATAAGTTCTAAAATATGATAAAATAATTCCAAGTGTAGAAGAGATATACGCTAATAATAAGTTAAAAAGTTATTAAGAGATAAAAGAAAAATCTTCATCTGTATGCCCCATTAAAGGAAAATATCACAAAGCTTTGCCTAAAGACCATAAAAATATCAAAATGGAGGCAATAAAACCATACATTCTGAAAATCGTGACCCTGGAAGATCCAATAAAGGATATGAAAGCCTTTGTCTTTATCTGTAAGAGTAAAATGTAAAAAAGGATAAAAACAAGGCTAATCATTCTGAACAAAGATCAAGAAGTGTTTTGTGCGCGTACTCATTGGTGATCATAGAGAGAGATACTGCGAAACATTAGATTTATATTAAAGTCTGATATTGTAATATTGGAAATAGCGATATAAAATAAATAATATTAAACTGAACTACCTCCAAACTGGGGAAATGGAGGTATTAAATTAGCTCTAAATAAAACTTATAACATCTTAAAAAATTGGCATTAAACTATTGAAAGAATCTGGAAAATTCCACAAAATATGGAAAAACTTGAAATATTTGTTTTTTTGAGGGGAATTAATCGCAAAGTTAATAAAAAGTTCGAAAAGCTAATTTGAAAAAATTTCACTCTACTCCCCATTGCTGCTCTAATGGCTCCATACATGGATGTCATTGTTTCAAGAAGGGAAAACTCGATAGATTCCATTTTTAGGGCCATATTTATCAATGAGAACCGATAAAATTTCACAAATTATTTGTCGAACAATGATTGATTGCTATTATTTATATTAATTCATGCAAAAATTTACACACAAGTAGGATTATTTACTCCTCAAAAATGAAATATAAACGGGGTTTAAATTGAAATTTCGTTTTTTCTATAATACTTTGTGCTGTTAAAGTGTAGCCAAATCGTTTAATTTTTAAACATAACTTTGAACTTTCTTTCTAAATTTATTTGTGATTTTCTTGTCGATGTAAGTAATATGCATAATCTGAAAGTTATTAAATGATCTATAAACAATTTTTGGGGATGAAGGGATAAAGGATTTTTGGTTAGTTATGTAATATACAGTTTAGCTCTAAATTAAAATTGTCTTGTTAAAAAAAAAATTACAAAAATACGTAAAAGAAATAATTATTTCAATAGAAGAGATATTTGTTTTATTTAAGCATTTATTAGGAAAAAAACTTTTTAGTTCTAGATTTAAAAGAAAATACAATAAATATCTTTTTATTTTATATTATTAAAGCGTTTTAATGCACAGTTCTGGTTGCATCTTTATTTAAGGTCAAATAATACTTGTAACGAAGAAATTCAAAACTACTTAATAGGCTTAAAGTGTTTGGTTTAACTTCATATATAGAAAAAATAAGTAGAGATAATAGGATATGAGATTTTATTAATGAGTTTTTTTAGGAAATTTTCTAGATGAAGCGATATGAAATACAAAAATAAGACATTGTATATTTCATTTTTATGAAATAAACAAGCATAATCTTCAATTTCTGTCAGATAAAAACCAATAGATTTATTATGAACTTTAATTTTATTTCTATTTTTACTAGGGTATATTGTTAGTTAGGACGATAAAGACGGATCTTTCGAAATTTTGATTTAATTTAAGCAATTTTTATGTATAAGACTCGATTTCTATGTTTTAATAATATTTTTTGGTGAGATAAACGCCCTTTTTAACCCAAAAAAAACCTCTTTACAGGTTACAGTTGACGTATATATATATTTTTTAAACTGATGATTTATTAATTATAAACGCAGATATTATATCCAATGATATTAATTAAGAATTCATGAAAAATCTATTATCAATTTTTGTAGCCGACTAATAAAATATAATAGGCTCTGATTAGGACATCATTAGCTTCAATAAACTATTGTTCGTTGAAAAAGAGCTTAATTATTGACTGCAATTAACCTCAGCCATACACCTACTTAAGGCAATGGCAGGGGGTGATCTTTTTGTTGGTGGCTCGCACCCCTTTACCGTAGTTACGCAGCCGGTAGTCCGGTAGAGGAGATTATTGTAGTCAGGATAAACGTTTTTTCTATATTTATTTTTCTTTTTTTCATATTTTTTTAGTAATGGTTTTAATGAAGTATATTACGATAAAATTCCGTTATAAAAAAAAAGACTAATAAAATATGAATGATGATATTTTATCCAATGGTAAATTTTGATAAAAAGTTTGCGCAATTTTATCAGTTTTCATTAGGGAAATTACCGTAATTATGCATTCATAATGATGTGGGCTGCTAATTATAAATCATTTCTTCCTTTATATCATGAAAAACTAAGAATTTTATTTTTCAATAGAGCTATTCGCTAATTAGTTATTTATTTCGTAAAAAAAAGATAAGATTCTAACATCTCTTAATTTGAAAAAATTATTATTATGATTTTAGATCCTATTGAATAATTAATAGGCCAGTTTTTAAATCGATGAGTGCTTCTTTCGTTATAAAACCAAAGATATTAATAATCTTATTTAAAATTTATTATTTTAATAGATATTTCGAAACAACTGAAATTAATTTATAGAAAGTCTGTTTAGATATAATCTAAATGCCTTGAAGTTTTTTAAAAGCGATATAATTAAAATACAACTATAAAGCTATAAACGTATTTTTTATTTTCATGGGTGAGTAAGAATTTTATTATAATTATATCAATATATCATACGAATAATACATAGTATTTAATTTACTCAAAATTATCATTTTTGATAGAAATCATGATAAATTTATATGTTATATGCGAATA
>LSSL01001098.1:0-14532 GCA_001953115.1 Smittium mucronatum
CAAAATATGAATTTTAGGGGTTAATTTTCTATTGGTAAAATATTGAAATTTTGTCAGAGACAGTATACTTTTCTATCTTAAATGAACTGGTATAAAATAAATTCAAGTGTAGCCAATAGTTTGGACAGTAAAAAAAAGTCTGGTCTTCGATAGAATCTCCCATATATATTATAGATAGTTATGCCTAGAAACGATTACGTGTTCATTACTCAAAAATTACTTTGTGGCGCTTTCATTTAGAGTTGAGATATTTTACTATAAATGAAACCTCTATATCCACATGATATTTGGGTATAGTTGGATTTTAATTATAAATTATTCCTCACAGAATAACATAATCAATCCATAAACGCTTTTTTTGGAAAAAAAGAGTCTAAATTCATCATTCTGTTAATTTAATAGGAGCTATAGACACTAATCTAAATCATATTTTGGGAGCTTGTTTCATTTTTCTACTAGGTATTTAATGAATACCATTCTTTTTTTTTAATAGAAAATTTTTTAAGAGTAGATGGATTTTATCTTGCAATGAAATTAAACTCCTCTTGACCCCTCGATTTATAAAATGATATTATTGGATATTTCATTAAAATTAAGACATTTATTTAATTTCCTTTTGACATCTTTTCTTTTGAAATGATTTATATTAAATTCCAGGATTACCAATATTTAGTAATACCACAAAGTTAAAATTTTACTTGATACTTTATCTCTTAGCTTTTTATGAAAATTTTTCTACTGGCTTTACTATGAATTGTCAATTAGATAATGTTCATAAATAAATTTTTTAATATATTACTAAACATCTTATCAAACTTAAAAGTCAGATTTAATTGAATTGTGTTTCGGTTTAAAAATCTTATCAATATAAACCTATTTCTAAAGCATACAAACTCCATTGATAACAAGCATGATTTTATGTATCAATAGTTTTCAGCTATTAATACAAATAATACAATATATGATTAGAAATACTTATTATGACTTTTTTTTATGCCTTAATTGATTATATAATAATAAACTTGTCTTTGGCTTAGAAATATATTTAAACTAAATTTGTTCTTTTTATAAAAACTAAAAAATCAAAGTGATTAACAGCATGCGTTTAAAATTACTAGAACTGATAAAACGTAACAGAGTCAAAGATAAGTTGAAGTTATTAAACCGAATTTTTTTTTGCTTTTTTTTAATGGAGAATACGGGCTGCCTATTTAGGTTATAAAAATTCTAACTGATTTTGCTTATTCATCTTTCTTTCTCAATTTTTTCAGCATCTATTCTCTCATCATTTCATTCCATTTTCTTTTTACATCATTTCTCGCAGCTTCATATCCTTTGAATTAAATTTGAAAAGCAAATTTTTTTTAAAATATAAATTTAAAGAATATTTTAATCAGATGCTTTGAGAAATAATATATCAGCTTTCTAAAAAAAAAATGTGCCAATTTTTGTTAATTTTAGGATTAAAAATTATTAAGATTAATTTTTTTAAAAAGTAGAAATTAAAAAAAATAAATAAAATTTTTCACTATTTTGAGTAAATACTATTTTGTGGTGGGAAATATTGATATTCAAACATATTTATTACACAAACTGATTTATTACCCAATAACATTTTCTCCTGATAATATAATTATATACATATATTAGTAAATAATCTTATCTTGATATTGAATCATCTAAAACTGAGTGTAATTCAGCTTAAAATAATCCTATTTGTATACAATTTTTTTTTTATAACACCATAAAAAATTATCAAAATTATTTTTTGAATTGATTTATACTTTTTTATTATTATTGTGGTTTCATAAATTTGAACAATTAATTATTACAAAACTCATATATTCTATCAAAATCTTTCTTTTTATTTATGGGTTTTAGATAATTGCTCTGAAATTTGGCAGAATCTACATTAAATATATTTAAAAATTCAAAAATAATACGTGCGATACTTTTTAATAAACAATAGGCTCTTTATCTATCTAATCATTTTCATAATTTGATTTCACTTATTTTCTTTTCAGTAGTTTATAATTATTCCAGTGATAAAAAAGATTCAAAAGAAATATTATAATAATAAAAATTTATTTTCTTAAAAAATGATAAATCAAAATTAGAAATTACATTTTTCATTTATTATTTATTTAGATTTAATAAAATAAAAATAAAATAAAAACCTAATCCTCAAATTAAAATTTATCTAATAATTAGATTCGGTTATTCAAACCAAAGTTTTATTATTTCGTGATAATTTTATATCTAATAATGAAACAAATAGGTAAAATATTATAGAGCTTCAGTAAAATTTCGAAAAAACTCATTAATGAGTACATAAATAAAATATTTGAATTTAATTCTAATTTTTCGAAAAAGACTACTTATTTGGTTATTTTTCCTCGCATAATTTAACTTTATTTGCTGTCCGCAAAATAAAAAGTGAGCCTGGAGCTGATTGATATTTCCAAAAAAAATTATTAAATTATTTAAAAAAAATTTCTAAAAAGTACTACAATTTTTAATGTTTATACTAGTCAATATCAAGCATTTAACATTCATTGTATTACTTTTTAATATTTATTTTGGTAAAACTAATTAAATAAAGTGATTTTTTCCAATCATTTTTATAAAATCAAATGATATTCTATGAAGGTTTTTCTCGCATTTTACGTTTAGATTAAAACAAAAAATATTATTAAAAATATTATATTTTTGATTTCAAAAAAGGATGGAGAATTTATCAAAAAAATTTAATTTATATCTATTTTAAATAGTTTTCTATACTTTAATTTAACTTAATTGATTTTTTTAGAATTCTGCACATAATTTTTTTTTCTTTTTTTTTAAAAAAAAAAGCTTTATAATTTTATTAAAATCTTTTAATGTGAAATTTTTTTATTTTTATTTTAAATTAAATATAAAGAGCCTTTTAAAACAATATATATATATTTATATATTTTTTAATTATAAAAATGCAAAAAAATTTACCTTAATATATATCAAATGAAAAATAATTAATTCCAATATCAAAAATATCAATATGAGCTATAAGTGAACATATTGATTCAAATTACGAATTAATTATCCATGTGTATAAAAATTTTCTATTTTTAATATTTTTTTAAAATTATTTATTAAATCCTATATTTTCATAAGAATGATAATTAGAGTGTAAAAAAAATTCTTGGTCTATTATTAATAGAAATTTTGGATTTTTCTGTATAAATTTACCTAAGATTGGTTTATTAAAATAATTTTCAAATAATATTAAAATTTTTTTAGAAGTATTAAAAAATATAATTTTTATTATATGCATAAAAACAACGAATTAAATAAAAGTATTAATTATTAAAACATTAATGGCTTCTATCTTAAGTTTTGATTATTTCTCACTTAGATTATTTTTCTATTTCAATAAAGATGTTAATAAAATAAATCATATATCCTTAATGTGTAATTTTATACGGTTAACTAATAAATTTTGACCAAAATTGTTGAAATTTTACTATTATAAGAAAAATCGGCTAAATTGGACTATTCACTTTTTTTTGCGATTGGCGACTATTTTTTTATTAATTTATGTAACCAGTGCAGTTAATGCTTTTGTTTCTTATAAATTATGGATATTTTATATACTCTAAACTCTTCGAAAACATTTTTTTTTTAAAAAGTTCGTTCTTAAACTTTATAGTATTCAAATATGTTTAATTGTAATTTATATGTCAATAAAATATTTTTTTCGATTAAATTTTTATATTGTAAGTTTCAGGATTATTTTAAAATATAATGATCAATTAAAAAATCTAATTATTTAATTTTTAATTTTTTTATATAAAAAATAAGATGATTTCATCTATTTATAAGAAAAATTTCAAAATAATGCTATTTTATACCAATAATAATTTATGGTTCTAAGTAAAACTAAATAACTCATTCAATTTCTTTTTTTTAATCTTTAATAAATTAATGGTTTTTTTAGGATATTTGTTTGAAATTTGATTCAAACTGACACTTGTAAAACTTATATAAGATGTTTTGATACTTTTATAAAAAAATTATAAAATATTTGAAGTATTTTTAATCAAAAATATGTTTGTTTTTGTATTTATTTAAATTAAATATAAAAAGAAAAAATTCTGATTAATTAATTATTTTATAAATAGTATGCTTTTTTAATATTCTAAAAATTTCAAATAACGTTATCTTATGATAATTGATTTATAAGCGATATATAGGTTTGAAAAACATTTCAATAGATAAATTATTTATAAAATACATGATTATTAAAAGTTAGGGATATATCAATTTTTTTTGGGAAAAAAAATCCTAATAAATAAAAAAAATTTATTGAAAATAGGATTATTTTAAAATAACCACTAAAAAATAAAAATATTAGACTTTCGTTTTAGTTTTACCAAATGTAATTTCTGATTAGATTTATCGTTGGTTTATAAATAACATCAAAAAAAATATGCTAAATCATTCTTATATTTATGTACTTTGCCGGTTATTATTATTTCAATTAGATATATTTCATGTTTAACTTTTTTGATAACATCTAGTTTCATTTATTCATTTTGATAATTACTGTATGGAATGTAAATTTAAAATATTTATTTGGGAATTTCTCTTTTAAATAAACTTATTTATATTGAGATAAACAATAATGTAATAGAAAATACTTTTAATAGTTTAAAGAGCTACATTACTACCCCCCCCCCTCCGAATCTAAAGTTTTTTCATTAGATAAACCAAGATATTTTTTAAAAATCTTATAAAAGATATTAAAAAAGAAAAAAAATAGTAGAGTATGGAAAAAATTGAATGATGATTTTATCATCAACTCTAAATAATTTACAAAGCGAGTGCATTTCCATAATAAATTCAATAAATCATAAAAATTAAAAATTCTCTTATTTTCCAGCTTTTTCTAAGTCCATGAATTCAGATTTTTATTTTTATTATTATTTTAATAGTACGGTTATAAATTTTTACAAATTCTAAGAATTTTTTTTAAATATAATATTATGGTAATAGCTTCATTTAAAAAATTTGGACCCTATAAAATTTTTATTACATCTGTTGTTATTATTATGTGATATTTTTCAGATAATAATAATAATAATTTATTAATCTACAATTAATATCTAATAAATTATATTTTACACATTTTTTGGTATTTTTTATCGAGAGAAATTATTTCATTTATTTATATTTTCTCCCCTTTAATAAAATAAAGAATAGAAAATCCATAAAAACTTATATTTATTTTTAAAATAATTTATATTTTGGATATTTAATCGAAAAAAATATATATCAAATACAGAATATTCAACACCAAGAAAATTATCTATATTATTAACTGAAGTAAAAAATATATTTATTCGTTATTTTGAGTAATATTTGGTAATATATATATATATATATATTTCAATAGTTTTGTGAGATATTTTCAGGTTATAAATTTATAAATAATAGCGTTTTTTGAATTTATAAGGTGTGTATTTTAAAAAAAAATGACCAAAAAGAGTACTAAAAAGAAGACCATGTACACATATTTATCATTTCAAAAATATTACGATTATTTTCGTTAAAAGATCAAATAGTTAATCTGAAATAGGTGGAACTATAGAATAAATCCTCGACTACAACAATGTATTATTGTTATAATAGTTAATATTAAGCTTTATTAACAAAAGAAATCTCACTATTGTTCAAATGCTTATCTGAAATTCATATTTATGAAAATTTAAAAAAATTATTTAAGATTAACTGATTGTGTCATTTATAGTCGAATTATATACAGATATAAAAATTTATTAAAGGTCGCATACGATTTCAAAATATCTAAAGTAAAATATTTGAATATTTATTTAACTGTTATATATTAAAATAGAAATAATATATATTGAATGTGGATACGAGAACCATTTTTATTTAAGAATTAATTGGTTACTTTGAGATCTATGCATCATTGAGCACAACTATTTTTATTGCCTATTTTTTTAATTTTGATACTAAATTTTGTTAATAACCTGAAAAGCGTTTCTTAAATTTTTTATTTTTAATCCAGTTGAGTATAAAGTTTCTAGTTTGGGGCATTTATCTAGATTTGCACTAAATGGGGGTTATTTTCCCCTTAATAATTAAAAAAAATCAGTCTAATAAATACAAAATAGTATAAATTTGATCTATAAGATTATGCAAAATTTGTCTACACCCTTTAAAAAGCTACTTATACATGTTTTTATTATAATTATAATTAAAATTAATTGATATTAACCTGGTTTAAAAAATATAGCAACACATTTCGAAACTTGATATTTTCTTTTTAGTTGTTTTAGAGTGCTTAATTTTGAAATAAATATAATGAAAAATATAGTTAAAGTCTCTTTTTAGGCACTTTTTTAAATAAGTATTTAGAATAAAAGAAGTTCTGGGTCAGAAATTCATGCCTTTAAATAAAAGCTCAAAAATTACTAAAATAAAAACTATAGTCAATTTTATATGAAAACAATTTAAAAAAATGTACTATACCATATTGAAGTAGAAATAATTATTAAAGCTACCAATCTTTATACTTCTATTTTTTTCAAAAAAAAAAACTGACTGAAAGACCAATATATAATATTCTTAACTAATTCCCCCTAAAATTGATTCTGTTTGTTTATTTTGGATATTTAAAACATATATCAAAATATTTATAAATTTTTGTGTAAATATAACTCTTGATTATTATAAAAAAAATTGTATTATCTAATAGTACCAATATCTATCAGTTCCTTATTTTTTACATAAAATTTTCATCTATCAGCAGAAGAGAAATTAATCATTTTGTGATCAAAATCTGAAATTTTTATAAATAATTATTTGCATAAGAATTCATAACTTAAATCCTGTATTTTAATCGATCTGTTTAACTTTAAATTTAATTGATATATAAGAATAAAATCATAAAATGTAATTAGATTTAAAGATGTGATATGACTTCATTTAATTTCAATTTTTACCTTATTTTTTTTAAAAAGGGGTTTAGTTATATTTAATATTACTTTTTACCTTATTTTTTTTATAAAGGGGTTTAATTAAATTTCTTCAATACTCACTATTTATCCAAAAATCCTCGTATCGACATCGTTTTATACAGATACAAGTTTTTCAAGTTTATATTCTCAAAAAAAAAACTTAACTCAGGTACATCAATTATCTATTCAATATTTATTCTCAGATAAAATCGAAAGACTTATGAGGCACTTATTTTTTATGATCTCTAAATATACTTTACTTAAATTCAAGTATTTTATTTTGGATTCCTTTTAAACTTTATAAAAGCTTTTCCCATTGAATTTAGATCTGGGAAATGTCTTTATCAGTAAAATAACCTCCAATGAGTGCAAATATAGAGAAATGCACCAAAATAAAAACTTTATACTCAATTGGATTAAAAATAAAATATTTGAGAAATGATTTTCCGGTTGTTAAAAAAATTTGGAATCAAAATTAAAAAAATAGCCAATAAACATAGTTGTGCTCAATATCACATAGATATTGAAATCACCACATAATGTTTAAATACACGTGTTTCTCTCATCCACATGATATATATATATACTTACAGAGAATTTATTTTAAATTTAATTAAAAGTTCTAAAAACCAATTTAAAAAAAACTAAAAAAAGATATTTTTTTAGATTTTTTTGACTTATCACATCTCCACCACTTTAGCAGCTCCATACATAGAGGCAGTTGGCACAAGTTTTTTTTAAACCAAATATGAATTTTATTTCTAAATATTGCGTTCCGTCTCTCTTAGAAGGTCGTAACGTGGGATATTGGTATAGTTGCCGATTAGAAATGATCTGACACCAATTAGTACTTCATTGGTGCAAATATACCCGAGCTCAAGATTATAAAAGTGGTTTTATTATATTTAGTTACTGAAAGTAATAGAAGTTAGAATTGCATAATTTGAGAACGAGAATCCAGTCTTTAAAGTTTCTATAGGTATTTGAAAAATTAAAAATCTAAAATTAAAGTGATTTTAAATATAATGTTTATTCCAATCTGTTTGTGTTTATTCAAAAGAAAAAAAAAATCCCTGAATCACTATTTTTTATTTAATATTAATACAGTTATTATAAATTTGAATAAATGAAGATAATCTTTAATCAAAACTGGGCTCATTATGAAGTATCTCTAATACCAGAAATAATAACTGTTACATAAATATAATTCAGGATTATTTAATACATTAGTTTATAATATACATGTATTAAATAAAAATTTAAACTGTGAATCCATTATAAAAATAAAAAAAGAATCATAAATATGTCTAGTTTTTTAATTATATTCAAAATTCTATCTATTTTTGTACAAAAAAATAAATTAAATAAAAATCAAATATTGCAGATAATTTAGATAAAAAACAAAAAAAAAAAATATGGAACTTATGCAAAATATAGATATAGTTTTTTTTAAAAAATCAAAATTCGATATCTAATTTATTTGGATAAGATAAATATAATTATTTAAAAATTTAAAAGTATTAACTATTTCATCATTTCAAAATTATTAACAAAATAAATCAAATAATTTTTTTTTTTAAATTTTTAAATTATACTTTAAATTAGTTATTAAATTATTCAAAAATAAATTTAAGTCAATTATTTTCCAAATGCTAAAAGTTAAATTTAATTAATAAAATCTAAGTAACTAACTATATATTAAATTAACAAATTCAAAGTAAAATTTTAGTTCTAAACCTCGCTTTTATAAAAAAGTTTTAATTTTTTACCTAAAGCTGATAATGCTTCAAAAAAAAGTCCAACTGTAATATAATTGGGATATTATTTACTTATTTACTTTTTTGTATCGAGGAATTGAAGACAAGATTAATAGTATAATTTTGCCGTTTTTAAAATTAAAATAAAATTTTACATTCAAAATTTACATGATTACAGAAAAATTATTTTGAACTGTAAAAAATGATTTTTTTCATATAGATTTAAATCTAAAAATCAATTTTTGGTGTTAAGATTTTTTTATATATTATTAAAAAAACAATTTCATTATAAAAAAATCCAAATTAACTATTCTCATTAACAAATTCTCCAAGAGAAATAATATAATATAAAGAATATTTCTTTAAAAAATTAACTTTCTCAATCAATTTTTTTATTTTGAATTAATCTTATATGTATATAAACATATTCATTATTTATTGTAATTGATTTATAGAAAAAAAATCATAATCATTTCGAAAATAAATCAAAACCAAAACAAATAAAATTTTCTACTTATTTTTTCCGGAATTTTTTTATTATATTACCATAATGAATGATATTCAAAAAAATACTATAGATATTTAACTTTATATATGTTGTATGTGGATATTATACTCATTTGGTTGCTATCTTTTTTATGTGGATTTAATCCCTACGTGATTTTGATCCAATTTTTTCAATACTATAATTGGATAAAAAAAGCAAATTATTATCAAGTGGATTCTTACAATTAAACAATAATATTTTTACTTAAAAAATGTACCAATGAAAGCATGTTTATTCATTATTAAAAAATCATCATGTATAATTTGATTTTTTTATAATATCTAGATAAAAAAGTTATTCGCTCGTTAATAAAGCAAAATTGATTAGATATTTATTGTTTGCCTACCAAAAAAATTACATTTTTTTCATATTGAATGCAACTATTGAATTAAGGTGGTATTTACTAAATAATATTGAGCTAATATTTGATAAATCATTTTTATTCATTTATTAATAGTATTATCTTTAATTAGGCTGCTTCCATTCATAAATTCTGATAGCTGATAAAAAATTAAGGGCATATAGATTATTACTTTTATTCTGTCATAGTATTTGCTAAATGGGATTTTTTTTGAAGAATCGTTTATCACATTGATCCAATGGTAAGGATTTGATTTAGTGATTTTTAAAATCATATCCAAATTTTTTTATTTCTGTTTAGATGGTTTTAATAAAAAAGTAAATTCGTATTTGTTCGATAATAATTAAAATATCAATTATTTAATCCAATTAAAATACGGTTAACAGTCAAATAGATTCAAAATTACCAAAAAAAGATCAAAACCACAAATGGGAATCCAAATAAAACATAAAATTAAAATTAAAATTTATACTCCAAATAAAAGAAACTCATTTAATTTTTATTATTTATTAAGCTTTAAAATTGCTATTTTTTGGTATTTTTCCTATTTTAACACAATTTAGTTAATATTTTCAATATATGCAGAATTTTTTAAATAAAAAGTTGTGTTTTATAATATTTTTTTTATTACCTTTCTATTTAATGAATTATATTAGTAGAATAAAATATAAATGTTTGAGATTAAAAATCATATTTTGACTTAGTATACCAAAATCCCAAAATTTATTATAAAAATATATTTATTGCATAAAAAATTTGAACAAATTCATAATCAATAATCCAAATTTTATTTTTATTAAAATTTGGAAAAAAAAATAAATTCCGGAAAAAAATACCGTGAAAATATACTAGAAAGAGAATTTTTATATTTGATTTAAAAATAAAACAATTTAAATTCAAATTTAGCTCATTTTTCTAATTTTCTGAGAATGATTTTCTTATATTTTCGGTTACATTTACATAAAATTATAATTTTTTTAAAATAAAGGGTTAAGCCGTCACCTCTAAGATTTATCAAATGTATCTTTTTTCAGAATTTTTTCAACCATTAATTAAATATTCCCACTTTTTTGGAGTTTAGGGGAAGTATTTATGGAGTTTTAAGCTATATATATATTTAATTTATCTTAAATAATTTAATATTACATATTTTTTAATTTAAAAAATCATTAAAAAATCAATTATTTTCGTACTTAATGCTAATTGGTGCGAATTTTTTTTTGTCAATATTTTTTTATCTATTAAATTAAATATTAGAAAATTCGGGAGTTAGGAAAATAAAAAAAAAGATGTTTCAAAATTCCATAAAATTTATGGATAATTATAAGTAAAAAGAAAAAATAAGAGAAGAAAATTCTTTTTTTATATCTCAGGCTATAAAATGTAAAAATATTAAAATATTAAGTTTATTTAGCTGATGTAAATATTTAAAGCTATTTGCCAAACGTGCTACAAGCTTTAAAAAAGTTTTATCTAAGTTATACTCACTATATGGAAATTGTTTTTTCTAAAAAATTAAATAAAAGTATATAATAGATATAATATTTTTTAAGTATAAAAATATAAATTAAAATAGTAAGGAATATTGATTTTTTTGGAATTTTCATCTTTTTATGTATGTATTATTATAAAATTTATTAAAGGTTAAATATCAGCATTTTTTTTTTGTAAAAAAAAATTCAACTAAGAATTTTAATGATTTATTTTTTAGACAAGTTTTTTTAGTTATAAAATATTAAAAATAATGAAAAAAAAACGAAAATTTTAAATTTTAAATATAGTTTTAAACCTTTTTAAAATAAATATATGTGTTACAATATTAAATTAAAATCAACTAAATTTTTATTTAAAAAAATCTATTAGATTAAAAAATAAGTCAGCCAATATATCATTTTCAACAACTGCAATTTATTTATTTTATCAAAATTTTTTTTCAAAATTTAAAATATAACGATTTATAATAACAGATAAATTAAAAAATAAACGCTAATAATTTATAATGGTAATATTTATTCAAAGTTATCATAAGATTTTAATTATTTTTAGATTGATATAATTATAATACCCCCAATCCAGTAAAAAAATTGCACTAAATCATGTAAAATTGCAAATTTTCAATAATTATTTATTTATTCAGCCTTAAAGCACAAAGAGTTTTACTCAATATCAGCATTAAAGGTAAGATAAATTATATTTTTTAAATTAGAAATAAAATAATATGCTTCGAAATTATGCGCAATGTTTATTTAAAATACATTTAAATCCTTATTAGGAAAAAAATTACATTAATATTAATTATAGTTTTTTATATTCCAAAAAGAAGTTTATCTAGATAATTTCTTTCATTAATTGATTTAAAAACGTGTTTAAAATTTTAACTACCACTTTTTAAATTAAAATTTTGATTATAATTAAATTAATCCGTTCGTTTTTTTTTGCCAGCGATAAATTTTATTTAATAAAGTATACATAATTTTTATCAGATCCACTTTTTTATACATCAAATTTCTAATATAATAAAATATAATCTATTTTTATTTTTAGTAATTTTTTTTAATATAAAAATAGATATATTTCGTATCAAAAGTAAATTTTTTAAAGAAAAAAGTTTGTCCAATTTTTTTATTTTTTCATTAATTTGTATTTTTAGAACAAGGATTTTATTTTATGCTCTTTGGATCAATTTTAAAATTCAATAAAAAAACCTAATTTATAAGCAAAATGAATAAATATTTTATTTTATTATCTGTTGAATTAATCCACCGTAATTTAATATTTTAGAATAAAAAGTTACATATATGATTTGCCATCCCATAAATATTTATGGCGATTTATTTTTTTCTAAAAAAGAAAATTTAAATTGAAAAAATATACATATGAAATAAAAGTATCTAATATTTTTTTTTACACTTGGTCTTAATAAATTTTCCTATAAATATGTAATGGGGTTGGGTTTTATTAATTATAGGATTATAAGATAGAAAACTACATATTTATTTTTTCAAATACATGTAAATATCCACAGACTCAAAAAAACTATATTAATTATTTTGTAATCTGTAAAAGGTATAAAAATACAAAATTTAGGTATAGTAAGATATCTTAATAAGATTTAACAAGTATTACAGCATCATAATTGATCTTAACTGAGCCAAATATAGCCTAAATATGTTTTTCGGATACTCACACCAATTGAATAAATACAAAATTTGGGGGCTCTTGAATATCCAAAAGTTTCGCCGAATTTAATCAAATTTACTTTATGCGCATATTAAATATGAAATATCATTGGTGAGAAATGCTAATTTAACGATATATTTTAAGTTAAAAACTTAAAAACAATATATGCGATCCATATTCATTCTATGGTGTAATATAGCGCACTGATATTACACAAAAACATAAATTTAAGAGTTTATAAACATACTTGAAATTTTAATGTGGTAAAATAATTTTTTTTTTTAAATTTAATTTTTAATTTCAATTTTAGAAATAATAAATACATTCAGTTTCTTTAAAAATAAATAATATTGGATTTTTTTTCAAGATATAAAGAAATTTTTACTTTTATTTAAATTAGGTAAGTGATTTACCTGATACTTTTTAACTGTTAATATATAATAACACAAAAATTAAAATTATTTGAATAAAGAATGTTTTATAATAAGAGCCTCAAATAATCTACTTAAATTTCCAAATATTCAAGTGGTATATTTATATCATTGTTATCTGCGTAAAAATAGAATAAAATAAAATCATTGCTATCTATCCTTGATATTTTATCCTATTTCTAAAAACTACTTTTTTTCGATTATACTAAAACGAAACAGTGTGATAACATTCGATGTTATTGTAGAGGCCACGTAAATAGAACTAAATCAGTTATATAATAGAATTTTTGTTAATTACGGGTATTTTGAAATTTTAAATATTTCTATATTCGAAATATTTTTTGAAATATCTATAAATACTTTCGCATAATTTTTTAAACTGAATTTACTCTTTTTTTCTATAAATTTCTGCTGTATGAAACAATATATATTCATCAAACAAAAATTTAAATCCAATTATTTAAAAAAATAAAACAAATAAACAAATTAATACAATAAAATAAAGGAAAATTTAATTTTAATTTTAAATCTCATGTTAATCCATTTGTAGCCCTATTTGACTCTTAACCGCTATATATTGGCAAAAAAAAATGCTATCTACTAATTATATTTATTAGAATTGTAAACTAGATTAAACATTCTATATTATGAGTTCTTAAAACCTTTCTCACAATCGATATAGATATAGGAATATATCAGTGTTCTAATTCTAATACACCCAAAAATTTAATTTGAAATTAATTCATATCAGATTTAATATACAAAAATATTGGGGTTTTTTGCTTTTTATAAAATAATTATTATTTACTGAGGATTTAAGATAAAGATCAATATTATTTTCGTATATTTTTTTTTAGATTCGAAATTATGTAAATTGACACAAAGCAGAAGATTTTTTTTAATTTTTTTTTCGTATCATGGAATTTTATCCTAAGATAGCGTCATTAAAAACTATACTAAAGAAAATATTAAAAAAAGAAAAATTTTTATAAAAAGAATATTGTCTTAACTACAATAAGCTCCTCTGTCGGACTAACGGTTGCGTACCTACGGGAAAAGTGTTCAATATACCAACCTAAAGACCCCCCCTGGTATTGTTTCAACTAGGTATATGACTGAGGTTATGTGCAGTCATGAATTAAGCCCTTTGTCAACAAAAAATATATCATTGAAGCTACTGAGCTCTTATTCAGAGCCTACTTCTAACAGGATTAATAAAATTAGGCTCCTACCC
>LSSL01001099.1:3899-26721 GCA_001953115.1 Smittium mucronatum
AAAGGGGGGGGGGGGGGTATATGCCTCTTCAGTTGATAAATTAATCAAATTCCAACAACTGAAAATTAAAATACTGTTTGATTATAAATTTGGATATAACTAACTCTGGGTAAAAATAATGTTTATTTTAATATTGGCTATCTGTACTTATAAATGAAGAGCTAAAAAAATATGCATAGGAATAAATGTGAGGATGGGAAACATTGTATCATTTTTACATATTTTTTCATCTCATTATTGTTCCCACGAATTCAATTTTTTTACTTTATTACTTTTCAGAAAAAAAAAAAAAAAAAAACTAATTCGATTTTACCTTTTATATTTTTTTGAAACATGATATAAAAAAAACAGAAAGGCAAAAACATTCCTATGATTTTGTTTTAAACCGGATTTTGATATAGTCGATGAAAATTATTTTATAAAGATTTGAAACTTTTTAGTTTTTATCAACAAATATCACACATTGTTCTGATTTGGGACTTATGAAAAACTTATCTTTCTATAGGAACTTTTTCAATCATTGAAATTAATGATAAGAATTGATGTCATTACTCAATAAAATAAGAATATTATATAATTCAATTAAATCATGTTGCAACTCAATCACATCCTTATTCTTCCTCTTTACCTCTCCCTTGCACATCTCATTTTTTATAAATAAGATAAACACCGCATCTTTTCTATCATTGTTTCAAAAAAAAAAAAAAAAAGCCTTCCTAATTTGGTAGCAATTTTGAAATATTGGTGTTTTTAAATTTAAATTTCAAATATATTGTAAAGATCATAATATTAAAACACTTGGGATTTTTTCAAACCCATTTATTTACCTTTAAAATTAATATTTTACATTATTTAATTAAATTTTAATCAAAATAGTTTCGCAAACTTCTGCGATCATTTTATTTTATTTTAAAAATTCTATAATTTATATTCTTTTACCATCAACCGGGTTTTATTTTTCTGTTAAAAAAAGGATTTTTTTTATATTCGAATGAAAATTATCTTAAATGAAGGAATATTATAAATAATTGTAATTTTTTATTTAAAATAGAAATTAATCAATTAGGAACATTTAAAATCGATTAACAAAGTAACAAAAATAATTCCAAATCACCAATTATTTTTAAATTTTAATATCAAAAAATGGCTTATTCAATGGCGTAAAATAAAAAAAATCACTAAAGTCGATTTTATACTCTTACATAATATTTATTTAACTTTTCATGGATGTAATAAAACTGTTTTTAAAAACTTTATGATTATTTATTATAAAAAAATACTTTTAAAGAATTATTTGATTGATTTATTAAGTGATTTTTACAGAATATTGTGCGATGAAACCTCGGATCAACCAAAAATTTATTTAAAAATCAAACTTGAGGGGGTAAAATTATATTTGAATAATTATATTTAACTATTTTTTCAAAAAGTAAATTTAATATTTAAGCCCCCCTCATTTTCAATTTAGCTTATTCTTATTTAAAAGCAATTTCATTTAGACAACTATTTTTTTTAATCCATGAAAGAAACAAATTCATTCTGGAATATTAAATAACAGAGAAATAACAAAGGATTGAAATTTATTTATAATAAAATTTGCATATGGAGATATGAAAACCTATAAATCAATCTTATCTCAATACTTTACCGCCTCAAAATATTTATAAGAATTTGGAATTGTTTTTTGCGTACATTTTTGTGTGTATGGCATGAAATTCTTAGATATCCATGGTATAATTTAAAAAAAATTATACAGTTTTAAATATATAAGATATATTAATGAGAAAAAAAGATTTAAGCGACAGCAGAAAATTAGGAGTATAAAAACTAGATCAATTAATATCATTGAAAATATTTTTTGGTTTAAAATAAATAATTTTGAATCAAGTTTGAACCATATTTTTATTTCATATTTACAAGTTTATTAAATTAGATAATTAGCTATCAAAAAATTACATTTATGGTTTTTGCTAGATTAATAAAAATCAAATACTTTTAATAAAATTTCTTATTAGATTATAAAATGATTTGGTTTATCAGAGAATTTTATTACTTTTTATAAATATTTATTTTGATTATGTAAATTTCTAAAAAAAACTTTAAACTAAATGACTAAATTAAATCTCTAAAATCATAATTGGGATATAGTTATAAATAATTATGATAAATTTTTTCATGAAAAATTAATAAGAATATCAATAAGCCGTGATCTGAAATAAGATTAATTTATTTTTTAATTACATTTATATTTTTTGGTTTGCCAATACTAATATTAGATAAATTAAATATTTGTGTTAATAATTTTATAATTTAAACATTTTTTAAAAGATCTATTATTTAAAAAACGATTCCTTGTGTCTAATATGCGCAATAATTTATTCCAATAGTTTTCATTATTAATCTGGATATTCATGACGTATCATTGAAAAGATAGATTAATTTTAGATCAATTAAAATTTAGCTAAAATTTTTCTGTATAGAATAAAAAATAAAATCCAAAACCAACGTTAAAAAAGTTCTATTTTTTATAAAATGGTACCCAAAGCTTCTTTTTTCGATCTCTATATCATTCTGTTCTTTCACATAATATGATTTGTGATTAGATAAAAATCAAAATCAAATGTAAAGCACTCTAATATAATTATTTCCAATATCAAGAAATGCTTTATTTTTATCGAATACACATTTATTATCGATAAATTTAGTTTTTAACCATAATTTAAATAGGTAAATGAAACCGGAAAGTTTCAATTTAATAATAGAATTTATATCATGACTAACCCTTTATTTAAAATTTTAATATGGATTATCACTTATAGGGATAAATCTTTGACTCAAGTCTTTTCTAAATGTTTCACATGAAATTATTGATACTTTTTTTACAATTGAGTTTTATCAAAGATAAAATATTTATAAAAAGTACAACTAATTCCACTATCTATCGTTTTTTTTGTCTATCCTGTAAATTGACAAATTTAATAAACTTCTAATTATATATTTGGTTTCTTATGCATAAATGATGAAAAGAGACTTTAAATTTAATAAATATCCACTCTTAAATAACGAAAAAACTCGATTTTTATGTCTTTATGTTATCTTATATATAAGAAAACTTATTTAAATAAAATTTATAATAAAATTTTTAAATTATTAATTATAAATTTATGCGTAATAATACTATATAAAAGTTTTAATCACTTTTAAATTTAATAAATATTATGATATTAGTACTTAAAATATATGTAAAAAATATATATTCTTACCAATTTATTTTTTATTGAAATATCTATTAGATTTGAATTGTAAAAAAAATTTATTTTAATTTATTCTGATAGTATTCTTAAAAAGCACATAATCGGAGCGTTTCTGAAGATATGTTTGAAGAAATAAAAATCAATGATTAGTTTTTATTTTATATCATTAAAAAGTTTACGAGAGGCTAAAAAAAAAAACTATTATTTTTCTGTTATATTTTTAGGGTATGTATTTATTTACTAATTGTTCCATATATATAAAAAATATAGTGCTTATTATAATTATTTAATACCATATATTAATTCCCTTTTAAAAATTGCATTACCAAAAATTGAAACAATCAGGTATTTTTTTTTACAAAAAAATAGGAAAATGATTCAATTATTATTTTTTAAAAGATGGTTAAAATATTAATAAATGCTATTTTAGATTAAAAAAACACTTGTAAAAAATTCTCGTGTTTTTATTATTTTTATAAGAATTAACTAATATGAAAATTTATTTACAAGATTCCGTGAAAAAACCCCGAAATAATTTTCCTTTTGGCAAGAGCTTTGTAGTGTTGATAATTGATGATTCAAAAATAGATTATTTATAAGATAAATAAAAATTGATAGATAACTTAAAGATTTTATGTTGATTCTAGCCATAAAATATTAATATTATTCAGAATGCTATTTTTTCTCACCCCAAAATTTATTCTTTTTTAATTTAATCCCAAAATTTGTATCCTTTTTCCATGAATTTTATATTTGACCGACTATATCTGCTATATATATATATATATATTCAGTGAAATATATATTTTTAATGAAATAATAAAACTAAATATTGAGAATTACTACTAGAAAGTTACTTCCCAGGCTTTTAAATATTAAAATACAATATAGCTTAATTTCAAATAGATTATACTAATAGCTAAATATTTTAGTAAATAAAAAAGTACTTAAATAGCTTCATTTTTATTAATTCATTTTTAATAAAGTAAAAATAACTCATGAATTTGGCATCTTTACATTATTTTCTGATACATACAACTTTTTTTTTGCTAGCAGTTTTTTTTTATTGATCTCAAAAATAGATAAAAATCTCAAAAAAATAAATTGATATAACAGTAATCAATCTTTGGGCTGTATATCTGGATGTTGGCTGTGTTTTTTTTTCAATTTTCTAAGAAAAATTATGGTTATTTAAAAAAATTGATCCACATATTCTGGATAGAAAGGTTTCAAACACTTCCTGACACACTCCCAAAAATGAAATGAAATTATTAAAGATTAAAAAAATAAGTAGTACATCATGAATGGTGTAAAATTGATTTACAGGTTTTTTTTCTTTATATAGAATTAATTTTTACGTAAGAACTTACAAAAATTATAGAATTATAGGATTAAAATAATCAAAAAATCATGTTTTTCTTTTTTAATTATTAATTTTCAAAAAATAATTCTTAAAAACCAATAAAAAAATATTTACAATTAAATTTTCCTTAATAAAAAAGATATAAATTTTTTTTTGTAAATAATGGATTAATTTTTTTTGCTTAATTCAGAATCTGGATCTAAAAAAACTGGCTATTGAATCAGATTTTTCCAATAAAATCGGTATTTACGTGTCTTTATTGTTTTTTTATGAATACATTTTCAGTATTTATTCGTGCAATAAATTATATTTTTAATATAAAAAAATATTAATAGACTTTTTTAAATTTTCTTTTTTAAACCTCAACGGATATAATTTTTTAGATTAATTTTTATACTTTTAGAACTCGGATAAAAATAGCTTTTATTTACGAGTTAAAACAGTCTTGATAATTTATTATTATTATTAAAACAAATTTCTGTATATTGGAGTATTTTGAATATTTTTGATACAACTGGCCCTGTAAAAAGTGATTATAAGATTCCATTTTCTTCGACCAATGGACTGGATATTTTTTTTAGAAATTTATCAATGTATATTTATATGTATAAATATATTTATCTATGTGTTTTGTACATGGTTTTGGTTTTGATTTTAATATCTACTTGGGCACAATCCCTTTTTCGAGGATCTGATATCTATGTGATCTTGATCCTATTTTTTTTTGAAAATAATATTTGTCGAAGATATAAGGTTATTATAGATTGTGGTTAATATATTATCCAAAAATATGCATAAAATTATTAAGCGCTGATAAAGCTATTATTTATTATTTTAATTCTAATTAAACATATCATTTATCGTTTTTTATATAACTTAAAAGTCTAAGCCATTTTATTTTTTTATTTCTTGAGTTTGAATATAAAAAATTTACATACATACCAAAAATAAGTATTTTTTTAAAGCTAAATAGAATTTTTGCATAAAAACTAAATATTTTATTTTGATAACTCTAATATTTAATAATTGGCTTTTTAATTTTTATTGAACAGTTTTATCCTAAATTAAATTTTTTATATTCTTGAATATTGATATTTCAATAAGTTAAAAGCATAGTTTTCATGTTTTATTTTAAACATTGTATTACCTCAACAGAATTTTTTTTTGTTTTGTTTTATATCTTTAATCTATTTAAGTATTAAAATTAAATTACAAAAAAATCTTAGATTTACCTAAAATTTATTTCTGTTTTTCTTGAATTTTCTTGAAATTTAAATTGGTTTTTATATATTTTATATTATTAATTTTTTAAATCGATTGTTAAATCCAATAAAAATATAGATACAAAACACATAGGATCAGTATCATCAAAATATATGACTGCAATTAAGTATCACATCAATTTAAGGGTCGTGGTCACTTAAAATGTATATATCAGTGTATTTGGCGCTAAAATTATAAAAAACAAGTATTTTTTGAAAACCCCGCTGGAAAATTTAAAATTCGTTAATTTTTCATTTTTTTTCAATCTATTTCATTTTTTGCTCACCAAAACACCATTTTTATTGAAATAAAACAAAAAAAAAGTCATTTTTTAGTTTTTATAAATAAACTATGTGAAAATTATCAAAAAAAAAATTCAATATGCTATTTATATCTCAAATAGCCGTTATATACCATTCTATTAACCATATTCACCTTATAACTTTTTAAAAACTCGAACATAAAATTTTTTATTTTGCATGTTTTGATAAAATATTTTTATCAATAGATATTATAAAGGGATTATATATTGGTTTTGAAATGGCTAATTGTATTTTTTATGGATTTTTAAATTTTTATTTTGAAAATTTAGAAAATAAACCCCCCCCCTCTTTTTTCCAATATTTATGAGCTTTAATTAAGTTATAGTGCAAAAACTCGGGCTTTGGTGGTGCTTTTAAATTTAATATTTTGCTTATTATTCTTGGGAACTTTTTTTTTTTGTATAATTCAAAACTTGATTAGGAAAACCCCATCAAAATTATATCATAGTTATTTCATTTGGCTATAAACGGATTTTAATCGAAAAAATTCAATTTTCATTAAAAAAATAATTTTAAACAAAGTTTATACATTATTTTTAGCTTTTAAAATTAAAAAGATAATATATCAAATAATAATTAATCTGTATAATATTTTTAACTTTTAGGATTATCTAATTTTTTCAAAAAAATTTAAATTATAAGCTTGTAAAAAAACTCAAAATATTAATTATGAGGTAAAATTATCAATTAAATTTCGATTAATACTTTAAATTTACAATAAAATAGGATAATTACCTAAACCTACATATATAACGTATAAAATTTCCCAAAGAAATATTTCGGGATTATTAGGTATTTGAAGAGTTGATTTTATATTTTTTTTAGTTGACTTAATTCTTTAAAAGAGGTTTACTGGCTGATTTCAGTCTAATTTTAGGAATTTTTTTTCATATTTAAAAAATTATAATTATAATTTTACATTTAGCTTATGATTTATCAATTATTTTTTTTAAATATATCTGAAATATCGGATAACAAAATTAGTTGATAAGGAATCAGCTTTTAATTTACTAATAAAAAACCCATCTTATTATATAATGTTCATATCATAAATAATACACTAGAACAAAATCAGAGCAAGGAAGAAAAAGCCCTTTTTATTAGATAAAAAGCTTTCCAGAACTGCTATTCTAAATTAATAACTCCCTTTGATTTAATTTATTTATATTTCTAATGGTGAACTGTTAATAAAAAATATTTCTTAAAATTATTCTAAATTTGGGAAATCATTTGACGTAAAAATCACTTTAATAAAATTTTCTCTCTCTCATTAAAGATGATATTTCGAAGTAGATAATTTTCTAAATGTAACAGGGATGTTACTAAACATTTTCTTTAGCATTTTTTTTGTTAAAATTTTTTTCTAGCTACTATTATTGCGCATAATATATCGTCTAAAGTATGGTTTTCACTCTAAAACTCAAAAAAACTTGTGTTTTAGAAACTTAACTTTCTTTTAAAAAAACAATAGGTAAATGAAAGTCCATTCAGTAATTTTTTATGGTAATTTTTTGATTAGTATATCACTAAAGCATGAATAAGCTTCGAAATATTTTCCTAAGAAAGTTTTCCCCTAATTTATTATTAGGATAATATTTTTTTGATATCTTTTATTATCATATATAATTTCTACCAATAACACTCCAAAAGCATTATCAGGATTTTTCAGCGGAGTCACTTAAATTAAGTAAATTAAATAGAATTTAGAAAACTATGTTTTTATCATATGGATAAGTTAAATTCATTTTTTCCTCTGGTTGATATCAGTAAAATATTAAAAAATGAATTAATTTTATTTGATTGAGCCAAGTCCCAAAAAAAATAAATCCGCACTAGGAATCAGTGTTTAAAATGCTGAATTAAAAATATTTACACTGTGTAAAACTAAATATCAGTTAATTGATTTTTATCTCAAAAAAAATATTTAAAAGAAATAATTGAGTATTAAGAATTGAGACATAGTTAACAGGTTACATCTTGATAACCATAATAATAATAATAATTAATATATCTAAATGTTAATGGTAAGGAGATATTCGATTTAGAAAAAAAATTAAGCACGATACACCTGGTGTTTCCAACAATAATTTGGGCAAAATGTGGGACGTGAGAGATTTGAACTCCCAACCTTCCGCTATTTCCAGATTGGAGACGGACGCGCTGCCATTGCGCCAACACCCCTATAGCCCGATACGGGGGTCGAACCCGTAGCCTTGAGGTTAAAAGCCTCACGCTCTACCATTGAGCTAACCGGGCGATGATTTCTCATCTATTTAGTAATTTAAGTATAATTAAAATTAGAGCTGACTAATAGTATAGTTTAAATATGGGAGATTCTATGGCAGACCAGACGCTTTTTTCCTAAAAATATTATAGGCCAAGATTATCACCACAACTTATTTGAATAATCAGATTAAATTAAAACCATAATAGTAACATGTATACCAAAAATGGAAATATCATTATAATTGACATAATAATTTTCAGATGTGTTATGCCCTATTATTTTTTAAATTTAACGATCAAAACCAAAAAAAATAGAGCCTTTTTAGTGATATAAAAAAAATAATCCATATCAGAAATGAAAATTCAGTTGATTTTTGAAGAATCTGGCCGAAATTCAAAAGAATTATTACCGGTCTATCTTGTAAAAAGAGCCAAATTTCAGTATTAAATGTATAAAATTTAATAAATAATCGCCTAATAAATTAGTAATATTTATGCGATTTTATTTCCGGTGCTCTATATTTTATAATTACACATTATTGCAGCAAATTAGTTACAAAATTTAGCTTTTTTTACTTCAAAGGCTGTATTTATGTAAACTCAGATAGTTGATTTCTTTGGAGAAAAGATTTTTGTGTATAGAATTGATTAATGTTTTGAGTGCTAGACTTGGTGTTTTAAAATATATGAAACATTATACTCCGATCTATTGCTACAATAGGACTATACACTATAATTTATTCCGATTTTCCTAACAGTGTAAAATAAGTTTAATTAAAATAAAACTTAAGATAAAGATTAAATTAAAGAACATGAGGTTTTAATCTATCAATCTTTGGTTAGAGATCATGATATTCCTTCATTTCCAACTTTCTTTCACTAAAAATAGACTATGCATAAATTAATTTATCTCAAATACTCCCAATCAAATTTTTTTATAGAAAAAACTTATTTAGAAAAAAAAAAATCCGTGATACTTAAAAAAAGTCATTAACGTATTCCACGAAGTTAAAAGCAACAAAATAGGTATAATTTTTCGATTAAGATGTGTGGGAGAGGTATTACCACCCCAAAACCATATAGTACTACCACTATATCTTCATTTTCATCAAAATCTCAAAGTAAATTATGTATTAATGTACTCCAAAAAATATTTTAATTATTTTTGTATTGTTAATAACAGTTAATTTTTTTATTGTCATGATGAATATAACGATATCAAATCTAAATTAAGAAACTCAAAAAAATAATAATCTACTCGCCTGATATTCCATACTCTTAATTCACAATGACATCTAAACCAAGATTTATCTGCCTGTCATAGGGGATATAACTCCCCTACTCCAGTAATTTATAAATTAACGTATCAAATAATTAAATTATTTTACCTGATGACAATTCGGATTTCATTTGAAGATATCTTATCGCAAATTTTATTTCTTAAGTTAACTAGTTTTTCATTTTCAATAGAGGACTCAATCTTTGTTTTCATTTTGTTTAGTTAAATAAACTGATAATTTAATCACGCTTCTTTTCTTTTAGTGCTTAAAGAACTAATTCAATTAAAAACTAAGCTAATTTAAAAGGATATTCTAATGAAACTCACTAACAAATATTCGTCATCTTTCACATAGACCTTATTGAGTTTTCAATTTTTATCAGCCATTTTTATCTTGAAAATTAAACCAGTAGTATTCTTAATTAATCATAATTTTTCTTAATTGGCCACAATAAATTTTTTTACATATTTTTAAAATAATGCTAACAACGAAGTGCAATCATTTCATTTATGATTCAACTTTGCCCAAAAAACCAAATTTGTAACTCCAACTAGTAAAAAGTCTTTTTTGTCAAAAAATATCCCATATATTCTACATCGCCCTATCATTTCAAATCCCGAGCTCAGCTGTATTGGTATTATCAATTTTCTATTTGAGTTCACTATCCAGAAAAATGGGTTGAGATTCCAGAAGTTATTATCTAACTATTATCTGAAAATTTTCTCTTTCCTCTCTTCCGAATACCGCCTATTTCATTTAATAAAAAAATTTATTGACCAATAGTATGAAACTATTTTACTGAAAATAAAAATAATTTTTTATCACCAAATATGTAAAATATAAGAAATAAATTAAAATTTAGTGTAAAAAACCTTGAAGAAACCAGGAAAACGTTTTTTCAATTGTATTATCACCTCATATTCAAGGTTTTACACTATTTTTATATGATAGATACCAAAAAGTAAAAAATATTTATTGAGCTATGGTATTTCCTAAAATGAAGCTTCAACTAAAAATGATATGCATGACTCCAGATGGGGTATTTAAATCGATTTTTTACTTTAATTCTTGGTAAAATTTTTAAAAAATCTTTGGGAATAATGGGTATCAAGTTTTTTTATTAAAACAAATTAATATGCCAAAATTGGGGGGGGGGGGTTAAATAAGATTATGAGAAATATAATATTTGTAATATTATTTTTCACCTAATAAATCAAAAACAAATTCAAATTTAGAAAAGCGCCCAAATAAAACTTTTTGATTAAACAATTGAAAAATAGATCAGTTTTTAAATTATATTATAAATAAATGTAACTACAAAAAATAGCAATAACTACAAATGGATTCATTGGGAAAGTGGTTTTACAGAAAAATCACTGCTGCAGGGAATGTAAAAACAAAAAATTATTACCTTCCTATTATTTATATTTTATATTTTTCTAATTATATTACAATATAAAAACATTATTTATAATAATGGGATAATCATATTATTTTTTTCTTTGATATAAATAATAAAATAAATTTATAAGATATTTAAGAATTATTTTTGGCAAAACATTATTTAGAAAATTTATTATATAAATAAAAATCTGTTATTTAAGACGAAGTATTTTTTATTTTTCATTTCAATTTTTTTAAAAATAATATGTAAGATGATATGTTATTATTAAGAAATAAGTAGATAATTAAATAAAGATAGCTGAATATTAGTTTTTCTAATTATATTAAATCCAATTTTTTATTTTTAAGTTAAGAACTAAACTAATTTGAATATCGCATGATATTTATTGAGAATTAAATGACTAAAATTGACACCAAAATATATCAGAAAAAGTCTTCAAACCCCTTTAAAATAGTTTATTTAAAATAAATTAGAAAAGTAAATTGAGAGATGAGTTTTTAGTTTTTAGTTTTTAGTTTTATTTTCTATTGATCTGATTGCTGTAAAACTTAAAAAGCTATATTGCTCAAATATCTATGGTTTAAGATAAAAAAAGGAGGGATCATTGTAAGAATTCGAAAATTTATGTATATATTTCTTATTTGAATGCAAATAATAGATTATTGAATTTTTTAGAGCAAAAATAATTTGAAAAATTGAGAACTTTTAACTAAATTTTTTGATGTATAAATTAAGTGAGAAGTGTTTAAAGGGGGGTTTGCATAAAAATATTAAGCTTAAACTAAAAGTAAATCATTTTTAAAGGTATAATTAAATCTCACGCTAAAATATTATAAAAATCTACTAAAGCTAAATAAATTTCATGTAAGTTAGAATTTTTTTTTATATTATGGCTTTATACAATCAAGCCCCCCCCCCCCAACACCCAAAAAAATTAGGATACTCTTTACGGAAAATTTATTATATGTACAAATTCAGTTTAAATTCTTATTTGTTTTTAAGCATACCAAGAATTTGAGTTATTTTCATAAATCTTGAGGTATCAAAGTATTTTGGCTATTTAACTTTTGAAAACCGAAATGGAAGACGTTGACTTATATTAAAATTTATAACAATATTTAGGTTTGATAAAAATGTCATAATAAAAACTGAAACAAATGTATACGAACTTTTTAAATAAAAACATAAAAATTACTCGATTTAAAATAGCTTTATTATTAATTGATTTAATATAATGGATATTAAAAATTTCTATTCACTCAGATAATAATAATAATAATAATAATAATAATAATAATAATATTTCCCAAATTATTTATAAATTTTAATTGTTAAAATAAATTAAGCAACTTTATTTTATTTTGGAGATGTATTTAGCTGGAAATTTTGTTTAAAACGATTCAATAAATGATTTAAACCCCGCTTTTTTAATTTATTTGATATCCGCATAATATAATATATGGAAATATTCTAAAGATTTTACTAATATTAGGGATAAGTCAAAATGAAAAATTCATTATTTTTTGTTCTAAAATAACAGAAATTTTCAAAAAAAAAATTGAGTAAAAATATATTTATAAGTGTCAAATAAATTGATATAAAAAAATATGTTTAGATTATTTATAATAAAAAAATATTTAAACAGAAAAGTTTTATTCAGTTATTAATAATATCTTTTATCAGTTTTAAAAATACGGAGTAGCCGAATTTAAATAAAATTAATATTCTGGATTAAAAATTAAATTTTTTTTAAATTTTTTATTGACATATTTTTAATCCAGGTAATTTATTGAAAGAATTAGAAATCCATTTACGCTATTTTATAAGCTATATTTGGCTTAAATTTATAATTTATTTTTGTGGCAGAAATCAATTAGAGCTTTATTTGAGCTAACAAAAATATAAAAAAATATTAATTAGATGGAGTTTTTATTTTAAAGTGAGTATGTTATAGAAAACCTGTGAAAAAAATACCTAAATTTATTTCTGTTTTTATAACCTGTTTATATTATAATCAGATATCGTTTTTGTGAATTAAATAATTATATAATTGATAAAAAATTGTTTTATAACAATTAAATATGTTTTAAATATTGTTAATAGTATTTATAATGAAGGATTAGCAATGAAAAAAAAAGGTATTGTTTTTTTAGTAATTGAAAAAAAATTTCTGGATTATAAAACATCCATTAAATTAAGAATATACATTAAGAAATATTTATAAGCAAACTTAAATTAAAATTAATAGAATTTGATTCTGATATCTTCAGAAGTTTTACCTACATTATTTTACGACAATCTCTTTCTGATGATATATTAAATGAATTAAAAAAAAATTTCTATCATTTTCTATTATTTTTTTTCGAAATTATTATAACATGATCATTTATATACCAAGACTTAAATTTAAGAAGATTGAATGATTTATGATTGCAAAAACTCATCAAAAAGCGATTTTTTTTTCTTCAAATGCGTTTTAAATAGCTTAAGGCACAACTGAAAAAGACAAATATAATCTAAAATATTTTTTAGAATCATTTTTTGCGCAGAATGAAAAATTATTATAGAAAAATTATAAATTAACCGGAAATTATTGTTTGCATAAATTATTAAGTGTGATTTTACTAATTATTATTTCTTTTATATTCAATAGTAGCCATTACTAAATCCGAATTAGAATTTATAAGCAATTACAAAAAATTAAATCTTGTATTTCAGTAAAACTATTTGGATTTAAAAACCTTTATTATAAATCAAACTTGGTTAAAACTGCCATTTTTTAAAGATATCATAAAAATAAAACCCCTTTTAAAGCCCGTAACTATGCAATAAAAACCTCGAAATGCTTTTATAGCTAAATTATTTATTTTTTTTAGATTAAAATTTTGTCTATAAAACTTCCCCTTGAATTTATTCATAGCTAGTTTTTCGATGTGCAAATAAAATCTTTAAATATTTTCTTTAAGGTACATTTAAAGTTTCATTACTCCATATATCTTTAATTGAATAATTTTTTATAATTATGTTTAAATAGACTTGATATTTCAGTATTAGCAGTAGAAAATATGTATTTTTATCGGTAAAAACCCTTTCCTGTTCAAAAATATTTACATTTGCCACTTTGGTGGTTAAAAATAATTAAAATATACCTTTTGATGAAAATAATAATAAAATACATACGATAAGATTTCCAGTGAATTATTTTTATTTTAAAAATGTTTTTTAGATTCTTTAATTGGAATGAGAAACAGATTAAATCTTTTTTATAGGTATTTTACAAGCTTAAGAGTATTTTTTACATCATTTTTACAATCAATTCCATCTTAAGCTGAATCAAAAATGGAAATAGTATGAATAATTCGGATTTTTTTATCTGTATCAGGATATTTTTTGAAATTTCTCGATCTATAAGTTCTTAATGAAAAATAATGTTATTTTGGTGGTAAATGATATAATAAACTAAAAATAAAATAAAAATAATATTTACAATATTTATTATCAGTAAAAATTCAAAATTTTATTTTTAATTGTGAGCCCATTTTCTAGCCATATTAATTTTTAATGAAAATAATTCATTTTTTAAAAATATTATTAATTTGTTATACACCATAAATTAATATATATGGTTTCCATTTTAATATTTTAGTTCTGTTTTGAAAATTAAGCTTTAAATTTTTGAGAGATTCTCTCTAAGAAAGGGAAAAATCCGTAGTAATTTTAATGAAACATCTATTCTTAAATATTTTCAAAAGTATTTTTTAATATTTCTAAGTTTAAATTAAAGAATTAGAATTAAATATATGCAAAAAATGGATTTTAAAAAAGTTTATTTTTTTATCTTTATTGCTTTAGAAGGAGAAAAACCTATTTAAAATAGTTTAAATAGCGAAAAAAAATCATGTATCTAAAAGAAACCTAAAATTTTTGAGATTTAATCTCAATTTATTATTTTTTTAAAAACTATTATATCTCTTTCTAATTTTTTTTAGCAGAATCCATGTCATTTAAATCAATTTAAATAAAAAATCCTAGCCATTTTTGACTAAATTCATCCCGTTTTTTTTCAATGGGGTTTTAAAATTATTATACTGTTTAAAAATTGAGAATCAAAACTCAAAATAAAAAATATATATATAACCTCATGTTTTCGTCAACAAACTACACCAATAACTAAAAAAAACCAAATTCTATCATCAATTTTTTTATGAACGGGTTGGTTTATATTGATCAGTTTTAATTATTTTCGCTTAAAAAGAAATTTGAATGGGAACTTTTGACTAAAAAATTCAGCAATTATTAGTTTTTAGCCCATCAGATTTTGATTTTTTTAAAATTATTACGGAGAGAAAATTTTTCAGGATTTCTTTAGGCGATAGTGAAGGTATTATTAAATATAAATCTATAAAAAATCGATTATAAATTGTTAAAGAAAAATGTTTTTAAAACTATTTATCTTTTAATCCATAATGACTCGGCTTAAATAGTGCGATATTTGAAAAATAAAAAAATCTTAGTGTCATTTTTATCGATATAAATGGAAACTCAGGATTTGTTGATGTTATTTCCACTAATAAAAAAATAAATCCAAAATTTAGGCCTAATAATAATTTCCCTTATATCAGCTAATTTTTCATAGGTCTTTAAATAAAAAGAAGTCTTTTTAATGATAATTTTAAATAAATTAAGTATTATTTAAAGAAACTCGTCTTTTTTGGATTACTCGTATGCTATTTATTTATATTTTTAATAATTTCTGACTTGTAAAATCATAAAAAAATCATCTTTCCAATAATAAACTATGAAATGGAAGTACGTAGAAATTTTTTTTAATCTTTAGGCTCTTAAGTTTATGGAATCCCATATTTAACCATCCCTTTATAAATTTTGAATCGAAAAATAAAAGGAAAGAATATAATGAAAAATATCTCTATTATTTTAAAATCCAAAATATAAGGTATATTTCATGTGGTTTAAAATTCATTAATAATAACTTTATTTAGAAAAAATCAAAAAAATGATTATTAATTATCATAATTCAGACGTTTTTTTTTGTTTTTTTTTTGTCTTCCTTTATTTCTCTTGTCCAAATAAGTGATATATTTATCATAACATTTTTTTTGGTTTTACAAGGGAGTATGTAAACATGCAAGCATTTTTTTCTTTTTTAAGAATTAATAAAATGAAAATAACATATCTACATTACATTTTATATTTTTTTTATAAAAAAAAATCCATTGAGTCTAGGTTGAATTTTTTTTTGTTTTCAAAGAAAATTTTAATATTTTTTCATTTAAAGTAGAAAATTATGAGCTTGAAACTAAGAAAAAAATTACTTTCAAGTGCTCTGTTAAAAAAATTAACCTAATAGCTTTAATTTTTCCTCATTAATCTCACAGCAATCGATATCATTTAAATTTGTGACATAAAAAATCTCTGTTTCAACAATTTTTATCTTTGAAAGATATATAAACTTAATTACATATAAATCTATACCACTCTGTGTATTTTTTATTGATAGCCTTATTGAAATTTTCTAAAGGATTATTAGTTTAAATAAAGAAAGCACCAAATAGATCAATCCGATTAGAGCAGTTATTAAAGTAATATTTATTTTCTTTTCTTTATTTTTAATTAAGTTTTTGATATTTTATATCATTTATAAATTAATAAATATTTGTATTTTTAGTAATTATCTTAGATTTAGGAGCTTTTATAGCTTAAAAATATACATTCGCATCATTTAAATGTTTATTATCTCAGTTTAGTAGATATAATTATTATTATTTTCAACCATTGATACCAAAAATATTTCATTTTCAAATTTTTTTCAAAGATTTTATATATTTTTTTCATATCCTATTATAAGTCTTCCATAAATTATGCTACCTCCCAACACTTATTATTTTTTTAGCTCATTTTTCAAAACTTCTAAAAACTAAATATATTTCCTATAATAATTATTTTTGGTAAAAAAAATTAAGCTTATATAACTTTAAGGATATTTGTGTAAATCCTGCTATAATGAAGAGATAGCCTCCTTGAACTGATATAGATTTATAATTAATATTAATATTTTCCAAATTTGAAAATGAATTGATAAGAAATTTAGATGTCACAATATTGCATAAAGTATTAATATTATTCGAATATCCATACATCTCACCCATTTTTTCTTCTTGATTCCAATTAAGATTGACGGGAATTTTCTTAATTTTCAGCTGAACAGTAATTTTTTTCTCCATTGTCGACTCTAGCGTTTTTAATCAATGAATATATATATATATAAGGCTTTAAATTCTAAATAAAAAGCCATTTACATTAGTTCTGTGTTATGCCTAATTTTTTGAAACTCGATTACGAACTTTATTTAAAACGAGGCAATCAAGAAAACACGCACCGATTTTTTTTTTATTAAATAAAATGGTGATATTTGGTTTGGAGGGATTTTCTATGACTTTAATTAATCCTTAACATCCTAACTTTAAGATAATTACATCAACAAATGAATTTGTATTTGTTAATACTCAGTTTCTTCGTATAAGAATCCTTTTATTTCATATCGCTTTATTTTATACAATTTATCATCATGGATCCAAATTTTAAGGGTTATATATAATTTTAAATTGATATATTAAATCGATTAAAATCAAATATTTAAGCTATAATACGCTTGGACTTTTATTATTATTATTATTATTATTATTATTATATATTTTATATAAATTATCCTTCAATTTTGAAAAATAAATTTTGTATTTTTGGCTTCTATAAATTGTTAAATTTATTTGGAATTTATGTTTATTTCTAGAAGATTTAACTTTAATAATCAGGAAGTTTGGAATTTGGTGATTTTTTAGAGTTAAATTTGGTTTTATGTGACTTATTTTAGGATTCTGATTTTTTATTATCAAACATTAAACAATATAATAATTTTAAAAAAAATCAAAAAGAAAAAGTAGCTTGAATTCACGTCATTTCACGCTCAAGTAAAAAAAATGTAAATAATAATTAAAAAAATATTTCAATAGATTTTAAAGAATGATAATCAATTGAATAGTTTGTAAATTTGGATTTAAAAAATTTAAATAGAATTTAAAAGATATACTAGTGGCTAATTGAATTTGTCAATACTAAACTAAGAAATCCTTATAATTATTCTAATAAATTTCACCCAAAGCCAAATTCCTCAAATTCGTTTTATCTATCCACTTTTTTGATATAGAAAATTGTTCAAACAGAAATTTTACCCAAAATCATTTCGCAAATAGTCCCCATATTAAAAATTTGAGTTTAAAATATATATTTATTAAATCTATCAATTTTTTATTCAGTATCCAATATTTTGGGTTATAAACTCAACTATCTGTTTAAATCCGTTATAAAATCCAAATAAATATTCGCCTTTGTTATATTAAAATGCTTTTAACAACATTAAAAGATTTTTAAGTGGGTTTTTTCATAAAATTCTGGTATTATTTATAGTTCGTAATATTTGAGATTTTATTGTGTTTTAGCATGATATTTTCTAACTCAAAATATCTTGTAGAGGATAAAAAAAACCTTTAAAGATTTTAAATCAGTTATTCTGCCATTTCGAAATGTAAATTGATATAAAAAATTGGTACAAATATCGCCGCATCCTTTAAAACTACTAATTAAAAAATAGAAAGGCACGAAATAAATTCCCTTGAGCTCTTAATTCCTGCAATAAAATTTATTTTTGTGCTCAAATCTTTTTTAAAAGAATGAGTTATTAAGCTTACAGAATTATTTACTAAAAGCTTGAGAATCTAAGGTCCGCCAAACTTGTACAATATTGATTTTATTGTAATTCTATGGCTAAATATAAAGTTCAAACCGCAGTTTTATTGAGAATGATGTCATCAATGGTATATAACATTCCCAAAATGAAAAGAATAGAGATAAATCGTTCATTTTTTTAAAAAAAATTCTTATATTGGTCAAAATTTTAAACTTTATTTACATTTTTTTAATCCGAATTTGCAAACTTTAAAATCTATTAGACATTTTAAATTGGAATGAAAAGGTATAGTTGAAAAATGGCTTAGGTTTTTTTAATAAAAAAATTTAAATGACCTGCATTCTTCCAAATTGGTTTGAAAAAAAAAAGATTTTAGTTGATGTTACGCTCTACACCATTTAATAATAACTAACGTTTAAATTTTGGAAAAATTACGAAACAAATCAAATTTAAAATTGGTATCTGTGAGATTCGAACTCACGCCTCTTTCGAGACCGCAACTTGAGTGCGGCGCCTTAGACCGCTCGGCCAAGATACCTATGGGGACTCCGAGGATTGAACTCGGGACCGTACGATCTTCAGTCGCACGCTCTCCCAGCTGAGCTAAGTCCCCATGTTTTTTGAGTTAAAATTTAATTATTTGATAAACAACCATTTTTCTACGTTGTTTTTCGACTTTTTCTCAATGAAATATTTTATGAAATTTTCTTTTACCATAGGCTATTATTCAAACTTTGCAGATTGTTATGAGATATTAAATAATGATTCATAGTTAAAAGTAATTATATGGTTTCATTATTTCACGCTGACTTGTTTAATTTGAAAAATACTCTATCACTTTTGAATGTAGAGATTATAGCACATACTAAATAACTCTAATATATTTGAATTCGAAAGGGAAAAAATCACTCTCGAGAATTATATAACTTGTATCGAAGGTAATTTTAAAGGGTGATTTTTTTTGTTATTTGAAAAAAGGGCCCGCATATATCTTATAAAGTCGATCCTAATATAAAACTTGTATAAAATATACTAATTTAGTGTTACATCACTAATAAGAGATCCAAAAAAGAATTTTATAAAATACGATGGATATATTGGAATTTATCCATATCATCCAAAAAATGAAACCATAACATGAACGGTTTTATCCGAATCAGTATTTTTATTACTTTCGTTTTTATAAAACAAATTTCGCATAAAATATAAACATCAGTACAAATGAGCGGATTTCTCCACCTTACAGCTTTACATATATATTATTTTGATGATAAAATAGGTTTGTTTTTAAACATCTTTAGTTTCGTGTTATTTTAATTTAGGATAAATTTATCGTTTTTAAATGTACCTTGATATACAGATATCATGCGATTATAATATTTTATTTAGTGAAAAAAAGCTTTCACATTATCATATGACTCATTTTTTCATTATTCATAGGGCACTAACTCAAAGCTTAATAACAATATATTCTGAAAATAATAAGAAAATTTATGAATTCACTATGATACGTTCTGAAGCGAAGTTATCAGGAATATTATGTATATATATATATGACCATTTTTTTCTCGAATTGTAGAGATCAAGTTTTATTTGGAATAAAAGGAAAAAAGGTTAAAATTTTTGTTAATTAGAGATAGTTAAAAAAAATAAAAGATTATCTTATTGTTATAAAAGATAACTTTAGATTTGTCTAAGTAACCATTATATGTATATATTATACTTCATGAAACAGCCCAAAAATTATATTAATTGAAATCAAAATCTGCAGGGAGAAATTTTTTTATATTTTATAAACAATACGAGTTTCGTAACTTATCTTAAAAAAAGTCATGTTTATAATTTTTAATTTTTAAAATCTCCATTATAAAAACTCTACTCTATTTATCTACTGGGTTAGGAAATTAAAAGTTAAAAATTCTCATAGAGATCAGTGTAACAGATATATATAATTTTTCCTTATTTAAAAGTTAGTATAATAATTTTAAAAATGATTTTTTTTTTTCATTTTAACAAAATGGAAAACAGATTAAAATACATTAAAATATATGGATGTATATAAAAATTTGAAACTAATATATCTTAAATCGATTTTTTGTTTTTATTAGGCTTTAAGCTAAATTATTTATGATCTTACTATTAAATATGAGTAAAAGGTATGGAAAATTATTTTTTATTTTTATTTTTTGCATCTAATCTTTTATGTGTGGTTAACAAACAGTAAATTTTAAATATTTTTTTAAATTAATAATAGTAATAAATAATCCCCGAATAAGATCAGAAATCCATTGTATAAATATGAATGATATAAAACTTTTGAAATTTTATAAAAAAAACCTTTTTTAATACTAGTTATATAAAAAAATATTTCTAACCATATTAAAATTAGTGTTAAAATAGATATTTAATTGGATTATACTTATATAAGCTTGATGAGTATAAAATAAAATATTTATTTTAATATTTGAAAAAAAATAAAAAGTCATAACCTATGTCTGAGTTAATGAATAATTAATAAGTGTCATTACAGTGTTTGATAGATAACCTTTATGGAAATTATTTATTATAAATTGAAAATTTATTACTAATCAATCAAAAATGCGAAAACCGTTAAAATTTTTCTATACAAAAATGATCATTTGACTTGAAATTTATAGGGTAGAATATATAAATAAATTTTATGGTGAAAAAAAAAACTGAAATGGTCATAATTATGAAATTTGAATTTTTGTAAATAATAGAAACTGGATGAAATAAAAAATTAAAAATATGAAAACAGGCTCAATTTAAACAAACCTAAATTTTATTGAAATTTATACAAGTATTTTTTTCAGATGGTCCTAAATACACAGAAACTTTAGATAATCTGTAAAAAAATTTAAATTAACATTTCTGTAGTTTTAAAATTCATAAGAGCCCAGTATATAAAATTTTAAACCATTGCTAACCTATTATTTTTTAATTATGAACAGTTTTTATATGTGTTTTTTCCCAACTATCCAAGGAAAACTATTAGTAAAAGTAAAATAAAGAGGAATAACATGCCTTCAATCTGAGATAAAAAAGAAAATTTATTTATTTATCAAATATAAAAATATAATTCTACACCTCCTTTTGAAGACTTGAATAACAACTTTGGTTTTCATATTTCAAAAATATAATAATTTTTTCCTAAAAAATCATAATTGAATATGGATATTGATATATTGAAAACTAATTATACAATATTCTTGAAATATTTGAACATTTATTTTCAAAATAAATACATTGTAATTTTACAAAATTTCTAACACAGTTTTTTAAAAATAAAACTACCTGTTTATAGAATATTTTCATTTCTACTCTTAATAAATAATGCCTTTCGAATATGCAAAACGTAATCATGGAAGTATACAATAGATATTTTTGTCTAGTTTTTTTAAATTTTAACAAACATCAGAAAAATTATGTAAATGCACAGAGAAATTCCACTTACATCTGTTTTATAAAATGAGTATGAAAAAAATCGATACCTAAAGTAAAAATATTGTTTCTAGAAAAATGAAAAATTAAGTTTAATTCTGATTTATAATTTTTTTATTTAGACTCAAAAATTTCAGGTTAAACCGGATTTAATAGAACTTTAAATTTTTTAAATTTATGGCTATTTTAACTAAGCTTTGAAATTATTTGATTTAATTAAATATAAATTAAAACATGGGTATTTAATTGTATTTTTTGTTATTTTGAGGACCATCCAATAAAAAGATACATATCGAATTTCTAATTAAAAGTTTTTTTGCTGAAAATTTGATTTTTTTTTAAAAGTATATAACTTTTATCCGAGATAATTTTTGTAGGAATAAAAAAATTAAACATGAAAAAGTTGAACAAAAGCTGGATTTAAAAAGAGAAGTTTAAGAGAATTCTAGAAAATAATTTCAAAAAAATATAAAAACTTCAACAT
>LSSL01001102.1:0-13820 GCA_001953115.1 Smittium mucronatum
TAGTGGAGACAGCGCACAGAGATTCGGAGGAAAGCGATCTGAGAGGATTTCTGTCACGAAACAGAAGGAACCGATCGTTTATCACAACTGAGACATATTATAGTGCGCAAATCCAACGTTCGACAGTCGTCGGATCTCAGCGTCTAACAGCTATTTATAGGAAAGCCATGTCAATCAATCCCACGTTTGGGTAGGAACCTAGTTTTATTAATCCTGTTAGAAGTAGGCTGTGACTAGAAGCTCAGTAGCTTCAATGAACTATTGTTCGTTGACAAAGAGCTTAATTCTTGACTGCAAGTAACTTAAGTCATACACCTACTTGAAGCAATGCCAGAGGGGGGTCTTTCGGTTGGTAGATGGCAACCTTTTCCAGTAGGTACGCAGCCAGTAGTCCGGCAGAGGAGCTTATTTTAGTTAGGATAATAGTCTTTTCTATACGTCTTTTTCTTTTTTTCAAATATTTTTATTATGGATTTTAATGGTATTATTTAACGATAAAATTCCGTGATACAAAAAAAAATAAATTATGTTAGCTTTTTCGGTTGATGTTCTATTTTTAAACTTGATATTTCACAGTGTTATTGGGGAAATTGAATGGACAGGAAAACTATCCAATAAGATATTATTGACTTTATATAGAAGACTCTCTTTGAGATTAGACACTTTTCTAATAAAATTTTATTAGCATCCTAATATAGAAATGAATCAGGTAGGTTTTGTGTAGATTTATTGGGTAATCTGGAATTTTAATTACAGCAAAAAAATTTAATGTCGGCAATATATATCGAGAATACATAGTGCTAGTTTGGCTTTTCAGTTTTCACTGGCTTGGTGAGAATTAAGCTCTTGTGTTGCCAATGGTTTAAGCAGTCAAAAAGGTCTGTTGTTGAAAAGAATCTTCCGACTTTTAAATAGTTGTCACTATAAAATCTAGGGGTTAAAAGGTCAAGTCATATGATAAACTGCAATAAGGATTGGGGATGCACTGATTTGCTAAATTAAGCTTTTAGTAATCACTAGCCATGGACTAATGCACTAAATTAGCTTCTATTTGAAAATAGAAAAACGTCAATATATCCACGCATTTGGGATAGTTTTTTTTACGGAATCTTTTTTTTAGAATAGAAATTCAATGTATAATACTGGTTAAGGGATGATGATTAAGTTGGAATTTCTCTTCCTAAAATTGATAAATTAATAAGAGGAGCGAAAATATATGAGAATTTGAATCGAGATTTGGCTGTGTAACTCAATCTGTATTTTTCTGTAAACAAATGATCTTTGATAAGATGTATCATCATAAAAAATACTAATCCAATTAATGACATCATAAAAAATCGATTATAGATTTTAATATAATTGTTTCTGGCTCTTAAGTGATTTGTAGTATTGGTTTGGTATGGATGAAGTATTTATATTTTATGTGTTTGATTAATAATCAATTGTTGATATATATTCGAGATTGAAAATTGATTATTATTTCATTTATCTGAAACTGTAGACAAATATACCATCTATAATTAAAAGAACATGGGCCTTTTTTGAAAAAGAAGCTAGTTTCAAAAGTTTCGACATTTCTGGGAAACAGTCAGAACCAACTATGATCTAAATTGTTTTTATAGATAAATATTAGACTATGCACTGCGTTTCAATCATTTTTTCAAATTTTGTGAGCTTCAAATGAGCAGTTAATTCCCAGATTTCATATGGGCAAGGGTCTTTTTGAGAGAACGTATTTAAATTAAAGGCTGACTATTTTCCTATTTTGAAAATACGAAGAAAAGTTAGCATATTTTTTGGTTGATCAGTTAATGAAAAATTATATCGACAAAACAAAGAAAACCAACCAATGTAATGGGTAAAATGGGTCAATATTGTTAATCAAATTTTTGATTATTAATTTCAATATATTTAGACCAATTATTTAGCATTTTCTGGACCGGTAGACATAAAAATGAAATTATTTTTCGGACAATTCAACATTTTATTCTAAATTAACAGTTATTATATTGAAACTTTTCAGCGAATAGAAAATGTTATAATTCACGAATAGGAATTCAACAAATTTTTTGGCCCAGAAAGGGTTAAATGTAAAAAAAAAACACCAGTCTATAAAAATTCATTTACGCTGGAGAATGTTTATTGAGCCAACAAATGGGCCTTTCCGGAATAAAATATGTAATGATTGCTATCCGCGAAATTTAGCATCCCCTATTCGATGACAGTACAGCCCTTTGGAGTACAAAAAGTTGTACGCATTACAATTGGCTGTAATTAAATAACCCTAAATGACAATTAATGTATAGTTAAAAAATGAAACATGAATTTATCGTAGAATAATTCAAAGGGGTATAAATATAGGAGATTGGTGGTACGATGATTAGCTCTACTGATAGGTAAAAAGATAAATTAAGACAATTATAAGGATTAATTCGAAATCGGATATTTGTATAAACCGAAAAATAAAGATAATTTTTGCACCGATGCTTCTGTAAGAAATTACAATTAATATAAATAAATTTTCAGTTTAGAAATTAGACGATATGAGCTCATCAAAAAATATGGCCAATCAAGGGCTGATTAAAATGAAGTATCATACCCACCGAGAGTCCATGGGAAAAAGAAACAGATTAATAGCAATATGTGATGTTTATTAATAAATATTATGTTATTTATCTCCCTCATTCCCAATATGTCTATAAGTACTCCTATTCGCTAAATATAAACAAATCCATTTATCAGTTGCAAACATTTCACCAATGGAATGTTTATATATCAAAAGGAAGTCAAAGTAACATATATTGGCCATGAAAACGGCACAAAACATCCCACCAGCGACAAAGGAGATAACAAATAAATTTAACAAATAACTTGACCGATTTTTTTAAATCGATCTTATAAGGGAGCTCTTGTTTTAGCGAATAGTAACTTGTAATCAAACAGGTTATTTTAATATGAGTTTAGCGAATGGTAGCCTGTAATTAAACAGGTTATTTTATAATGCGTTTAGCGAATAGTAACTACAAATGGAACAGGCTATTTTCTAATAATTTATTTGAGGCATTATCAAATTTACCCTTTTAAATTCCAAGTTCATTTTTAGCCCCAATTTGCAGTAAATTAGTATTATTTTATTTTTCCAAAATTTGGGGCATCCAATGGGCTAATTATGGTTGGGGTTAAACAATGGTTTTCGATTCCATTTGAATTCGGAATATAGACTTATTTTTGAGGTTTAGCCCTGAAAAAGTCAAGTGGATTAATCAGACTTCATATTAAATACACATTGATTCGCTTTTACTTGAGATATCTATTTGTGAAGTAAAGCAACTTGCGATTTACAGTATGTTTCATATAAACTATAACCTAAGAACAAATATACTTCTGGCTTTATAATGTAGAGCTCTATAGCCTACCAATAGCTATTCTGTTAGTAGTAAATAAGTCAAAATATAAACGCCATTTTATTTCCAATATCGGTATTGATAAAACTCTTTTCCGTAGATCAAAGTAAAGCGCATTGGTCATATTGGTTTAATTGGCAATTGGTATTTTCGAATTGGCGCAGATTGAAATAATCAAGATGTTCTGGGCATCAAAGACCAAAAGATACGAAACCGGTTTTTTGCGCAAATATTTAAAAGAAACAAGTGTTGGGTATAATGGGGAATTTTTTACGAAGATAGATGATCTATGGGGATGTATCTGACGAGAAGTTTTATATATACACAAATTATACTTTCCATTTTATGGCTGATGGTACAAAGAGACCTCGATGTTTATTATCATTAAATCTTCTCCACCAATAATAATATTCCACCTAATATTATATCTGGGTTATTTCAAAAAATTGAAAATAATAGATCTCCGAATATTTTTTTAATGGAGGGTCATTTTGGTTCAATATGACTAAAATAGAATGTGAAGTTGAACGGATTTCTGTAATGGCAACATTATCTTTTTCATTACCTGATACTTGAAATGTCTGCACACTCTAATTTGATAAAATTTAGGCAATTTCAAATATAAACATAAATAATTTAGCCTATTAAAAAATTACAGACTTGAGGAAAGGATCGAAAGAACATAGACATTGACTCAATAATGTCGGTACGATTCTTATATTGAAGGACAATCATGTAAACATGATTAATAAAGCTTAATCGGCAAAAAAATATTCAAATAATATTGTATATTTACCCAATATCATTACAAAGAAGTCTCAGTGTCAGCATTAGTTGATAGGGGTTCAAGTGGAGAGGATGCTATATTTGAATGTGAAATATGCTCTACTTTTAATAAATTGTTTTTCTGAAATAAAACCCCACAAGTAATTTATACAATAAAAACGTTTACAAGATTTAGGCGTTTAAGCAAATTATATGCACAGATTTTAGAGATTCTCAAAAAAACCCAAACCCAGACTTATATGGGAGATTCTTTTCAAGAACGGACTTTTTTTTACTATGTAAACCATTGGCTACAACAAAACTTTATCATTTTCAAACCAATATAAATGGAATAATACTTTTTCTAATAAATTTTCAAAATTTTGCCAATAGATGATTTTTTTTTTGAAATTTCATATTTAAGATCAACCAATAATTTTGTACTTTTTCTTACCTCCGTATTTCCAAATTAGGAAGGTAGTAAAAAATTACTAGGAAAGTGTCTGCTCTCAAAGAGAGTCTCCCATATAGTTGAGCAAATGCGCGCCTCTTGGTGATGGCTTATCAATATACGTTTGGAGGAATGTGATTGAATGAATGTTAATTATTTTTACCCAGACCTGTACAACCCAAAAGTGTCTATTTTGTAATATTATCTGGTAAACTAAAAAAAAATTATAGTCCAGATATGCCCTGTGGTGATTGAAAAATACTGGTTATTCTTTTTGAATTCAGATTATTTTTTACCAGCACCATTGGCTAAATAACATTTCAACCGTGTAGATGGGATAATTTAGTATTTTCGCCAGTAGATTTCATCAATAGTATTTCTAGATTAAAGTTTTTTGGTTATAATTACAAATTATTGAAAACCATGCTATTTTTCATTAAATTTATTCGCTAGTAAGGGTTTTATACATGTATTATGTATTTCCTAATTAGGAAATGTTTAGAAGTTTAATAGTAAAGTTTGTATTCTGAAAAAGGAAACCCCATCAAATGGCTATTTTTTTATTTTATCACAGAATTCCAATAAACGACAAATAGTTTTTTAGAGGCTCCAAAAGAGTCAAGTATAACCTTAGCAGTTATTTTTTGGATCGAACCATTTGGATTTAATCGAGTGTTGTTAGTTGTAAACCAAATGCTTGTTATGATATTTTCTGCGAATAGATTCTTTGTCAACAATTGGTTGGTGGTACTCTCGCATAAAAAGAACAAAAAAATAAGTTGGTGGAGGTATGGCTGTTACCTTCACAGCCAGAAATAGCCAATGGTTAATATACACTTGGAATTAGTCTAAACTATATTAGTGATCAAATTTAAAGTCGAATCCAATTTGCTATGAAAAAATAACACTATTTTTTTTTGATTATTTTGGGAAGTGTCATTTCTTTTTAAATATAGGATTTTATTGGTGGAAAATAGATATGTAGTTGCAAAACATAATTACTCAAGATGAGATATTGGTTCAGGCTTATATTGAATGATGTTGTAAGCAGTTTTATTGCCATCTTCATAATTAGGGTTAGCAAAAAAGTTATTCCCAACATTCAATTCGCTATTGTTTGAAACCCATTTGCTTTAACTGGGGTTTATTGGTGAAAAATCCTACTATGCAATTTAAAATATAGCCAACTAGTCCAATAATAAATAGGATACAGATCAAGATGTCGATAAAAGACAAGCAATGGTGTAATTTAGTTAGATAAAAATATAATCACATTACTTGTTTATTTTTAATTTAAGAATTGTCCCTTGCAATGATCGAGGAAAAAAAACGGTATCCAGTTTTCTGCCAATTTAAACATACAAATGAATTTAGCTCTTACAGTTGGGTTCGATTCATTTATCATCGAATAGACAATGACGGTTAAATGAATAGAAGCTCCCTATTTTCTTGAGCGTGTATTGAGCTAAAATGAATTTCAGCAATGCATTGATCTGAGCCCATGAGCTAAAAGATCCCTGGCGGAAGTTTTCCAAATTGAAATATCCTGTCCGAACACGGAAATAAATTGTGGCCAACCAAAATATCTAAGCCAATAATATCAATACATCATGACTTTGCTCGATGGAGAAAATGCTTATTACGTAACAGCGAACGGATATGTAAATCTATTCCTAAAGAGAAGCCATCCAATACGATCGATGCTGAGTTCAGCTAACGAATTCAGCAACACTGTAAAAAAATATCCAAAAAAATGCCAATGATCATAAAGTGCATATCCCAAATGGGATTTCTTGCTATAAAAATGGTCGTGAAAAGGCAATCCTATGTTAAAAACACGAGCATTTGATAAAATCTAAGGGTTCGTTGAATGCTTAGGTAATTGGCTTGATTATAGCATGTATGATCAGCCCTCTGTTCTGAATAATATTTTAATAATCCAATGGGCATCCAACTACATTTGGTTAATTCAAATATCTTCGATCGTGTGAAGGATATCCTATTTGCCAGGACATTGCCAGAATTAAACTCCCGAAAATTTTAGTTTTCTAGTGACTCGGCCAGTTTGTTATTTTATTAATCCTAACTGCCTAGATATCATGGTAGATTGCTAGACTGAATCACCAAATAATATATATTGGAAGCATTTGGGAAGTCTCATCTTAGACTTAATCTCAGTTCAGTCAATCCACATGTTCGTTTAAATAAATCTAATACCATTTTCTGTATAGGTTTATTTTTCTTGATCATCTTTTGCTCTATTCCTCTAGAAAGGTATACTAATTTATTTGAATCTTATATATCTTTCCCTCCACCCATACTGCCTTCTTTCCCCCACTTAGTCGGCCTTCCATAGTACTGGGTAACATTAATTACCTGTAACGGCTTATTTCCGTCTACATATAAACGCCTGTTATTATTTATTATGCTATATAAGATATCTAATAATCTGCCCTCCGTTCAACCCCATTCTTAATTTTGTCCAATTAGCAGCTATTCTCTTTAAACTGTGTATTTTGTTAAGCGCTATTGCTATTTGGTACGCATTCTTATTTTCTTCCTGCTAACTCAATTGTCTGCCTCTCTGACTCTGTTTCTTGTATAATCTCAATGTTTTCCTCCTTGTTTAAAAAAGGAGGCACCATCGTCTTTGTTGCTTCCTTGCTTCTACTTCTCCATCCCGCCAGCTCTGAGCCCGTTTTTAATAAAGGTATATTTCTATACTTACCATTTCATTGATGGTATTGTTATCAATTAGTAGTCACATTATATACACGCTTTAGTTAGGCCTATTCTTTAGAATTTGTCTCATTAAGTGTGAATCATTTTTAAATAAGTTGGGAGCTTATTGCCATTTTTTTACATTAATAAAACTTTTTTTTTTGTCATTTGCGTATCATAGTCAATGCCCACCAAGCTAATGGTCAACCATGTCCCCCTATTACTAAAGAAGGCGCTCTTTGTCCAAATTTGTGTGTTGAGGATTACAATCAATGTCCTACCTCTTACAACGATAAGAGCTGTCCCCCTAACACCCAGCTTTGCATCGATGGTTCTTGTTCTCAAGTTTGTGCAAATGATCTAATCAACCCTTGCCTCTGTGGCTACCGTAGTCCGCCATCCCAATCTTTGTCTCTTATATCTTGTAGAACTTTCGAGGACATCAAAGCCACTTACGACAGAAATAACGACGTTGCCATTCTTGATACTTGCTATTCTCATTTCAATTTAACTGGGTCTTACTCTATTTGGGGGGATTGGTCTTCGCAAAATGATGTTGATGCTTACTGGACTGGTAGTTTCTGTCCCACCCAGCCCATGGCTAAGTATACTTATAGGGAGCCTCTATGGATAGGTCTTTTTTCCGTATTTTCTGCTCAGGCTTTTATTATAATATTGTGGTATTTCTATAAGCTTTATAATGAGTTTGATATTAAAAAGTTACGCAAGAATACTTTGGCTAATTCTACTGGTGATCACTTTTCTGATTTCAAGGATTCATCAAAAGATAAATCGGATGTCAATCTCAGTTCTGGCAATGATCAAAAAGATCGCGAAAAACCCAAGGACATGAATAAAATTTTGTCTGAACCTCCCAGCAATGACACTGAGCTTAACATTCGGGGATACGATAACAGCAATTTTGGCACCTTTTGCTTTTCTACTGTTATGTTCACTTCTATAGGTTGGTTCATTTTGATGACTGTCTTTGTTTTTGATTATTACGGTGTCGTCGGGGCTGCTGCTGATCTTGCCTTCAATGATGGTGCACTTTTGAACAAAACTTTTATTTTCATTTGGTGTTTTGCTGCTGCCTGGATGTTTACCATTCGCACTTTCATGCACAGAATCCGTAACTTTTTCAGGATAGAGAATTTTGCTTCAAAGTCTCAATACATCCAAATCGAATATAAGCATGAAACTATAAATCTTTCCAATGAAAACTCTAGCAATATATTACGATACGTGCAACTTGCTGAGGAAGAATTCAAATCCTTTTTCGGCCTCGACTCCCAGGTCACTACTTGTCCAATTCTTGTCACTCAAAAGGATAACAAGTACTTCCAATATCAATGCACTAGATTTGTTTTAAACCAAGAAACTCTTGTTTTCGAACCATTTTTATTCACCTTTGGAGACACAAATGAAGTTGTTAGACGAAATATTACCGGCCTTTCCAATTCTGAGGCCCAATTCAGATTAGAATTAGTCGGGTTCAATTTCATTGAAGTTTTTATACCAAGTCCAATTGTATCTGTGGCATCAGAGTTTACAAGCATCTTCTATCTCTACCAGTTTCTTATTCTATGGCTGTATTATTATTTGTCTTATTGGATTATCGGTTGTATTGACACGGCTATCATCATTTTTTCTGCTCTTGTCAAAGTATATATCCGCCGTAAATCCGATTTTGATGTTAAAAGAATGGCTGAGCACGAGGATATAATAGAAATTCTTAGAGATGGGCAATGGCAATCTTTGTCTACCAAATATTTGGTTCCAGGTGACATTTATAAAGTCGATTCTTGTAAAGTCATCCCTTGCGATTCCGTATTACTCGGAGGAAGTGCCGTTATTGATGAATCTTCATTAACCGGCGAGCCTCTTCCTATTCGAAAATTCCCCATATCTGATGACAATATCCATTTCACTCCCATGGCCAGTAAAACAAATTCACTGTTCGCTGGTACGACTGTCACTCAAACAATGTATGTCGATAATGTTGCTGAGGGATTCTCCGATCCTATTGCATTGTGTTTAACTACTGGAACTCAAACTGATCGCGGACAACTAGTTCAGAAGATATTATTCCCTATTCCTGTCTCATTTATTCTTAACGAGCAACTTCGTATAGTGTTTGTTATCTTAGCTATATATTCCATCTTTTGCTTTGCATTAGGCCTCTGGTTCCTTAGAGCCAGTACTGTCGCTGCTTGGTATTATGGTATGTTTAGTGTGTCTCAACTCATTAATCCCTTGCTCCCAGCTGCATTAGTCATAGGCCAATCAGTAGCTGCAAGTAGGTTGAGGGAGAATGGCGTCAACTGTATTGATTTATCAAGGATCATGATGGCCGGAAAAATTCAGATTTTTTGCTTTGATAAGACTGGAACCTTAACAAGAGATAATCTCGAGTTTTTTGGGGGATTATGCTCAGAGTCTAATTCTCTTCAAGTTAATTCTCCAAATAGTGGTGACTCATCTGATACTTCTATTGATCCTAAGTTTTTACCATTTGTGGAGGACTTTAACAGTTTTTCTGAATTGATGCAGATCGGTTCAGCTACTTGTCATACTACTACTCTAATCAATGATGGAAGGTTAATAGGAAACCCTGTGGATATCGAAATGTTTAAGGCTTCAAAATGGAACATAGAAAAAACACCAAATATGGGAGCCCTTGATACCATTACATCTCCTGATGGTTCAAGATCTTTTGATGTCGTTAAAAGGTTCGAGTTTATTCATTCTAGAGCCTCAATGTCTATAGTGGTTAGGGATGTTAACACAAAAACTATCCATGTCTTCGTTAAAGGTTCATTTGAAAGGCTGGAAAATACGTTTAAAAAAGGAACAGTTCCGAGCAATTACATTAATAGTTGTAATAATCTTGCTAGGGAAGGAGGGTATGTATTGTCATTAGGGCATAGAATTATCAGCGATTCTGAGGCCGAAGAAATTTTGGATTTATCTAGGGATGAGATTGAAAAGGACTGTGAATTTGTTGGTTTGATAGTGTTTAAAAATCTCCTTAAGGAAGATTCTGCATTGGCTATCTCTAAACTTAAGGAGGGTGACATTAGACCGGTCATGATAACTGGTGATACTGTATTGACAGGGATTTTTATTGCTAGACAGGTGGGTATGATCTCGCACAAAAATGGGGTGCTGTTAGCAGATCTTGATTCTAATGGATGTGTTTTTTGGACTGATATCGATACCAATAAAACTGTTTCTGAGGAATTCGTCAGTTCCAATGGAATCTGCTATGATAGAAACCCAATAAGTATAGAGTCTGAAGATCCATCTACTTCTGGACCCAAACGATGGGAGCTAGCAATGACAGGAAAGGCATTTAATTCATTCGACAGAAGCGGGCTTCTGGATAAGTATCTTTTGAATACTAGAGTTTTTGCAAGAATGCTCCCAAATGATAAAGTGGACTGTGTTAAATCCTTAATGAGATATTGCATCACAGGTATGTGTGGTGATGGAGGTAATGACTGTGGAGCTCTCAGGGTGGCTCATGCTGGATTAGCGCTATCTGATGCTGAAGCTTCTATAGTATCGCCCTTTTCTTCAAAATCAAGGTCGATAATGTCATGTGTAGAATTATCCATACAGGGAAGGGCTGCAATGGCCACTTCATTGGCAGCATATAGATTCCTGATACAGTTCGGACAGTCTGTGACCCTAATAAAAATATTTACCTTTTATTTTTCGGTGGGATTAGCTCAAAATGTTTGGATTATGGTGGATGCTTTTATAGCAGTAGGGATGGCTTTTTCCGTGTCATTACTTAAACCAACGAAAACCCTTTCATCGCGTCGACCCACTGCTAGGCTATTAGGTCCTAATGTCCTTTCAGGGACTATAGGAATCGTTCTCATAAATCTGCTATTTTTATCTGGTGGATTCATTTGGCTATATTCAAAAAGTTGGTTTAGATGCCATGAATTTGATGCTAAGCTTATTGATATTTCTAAGTGGTGGCTTCTTGGAGACAATTATGAAACAGAGGTGATAGCATTTATTGGGCTTATGCAGCTTGTAACATCAGCATTTGTGGTCAATTTCGGATTTAAATTCCGAAGAAGTTGGTACACCAATTATATTTTGATCTCATTTTGGGTTATTTTCCTTGTTGTTCTATCGTTCATGATACTTGATGATCCAAATTGGCTAGGTTGTAGAATGAGGTTCAACTGTGGAACTCCAGATGTGTTGGTAAGCTTGGGATACGCTAGACCAAGTTTTTATATATCCCCGTATAACTCACCATTAGGGCATAATGTGCTTTCAAAGGGCAGTCGCTTCCAAATATGGGCAATATCCATATCTAATGTTGTTGCCATAATTGTTTGGGAAAGTATAGTTGTGCTGGGACCTATTCGAGAGTTCTTCCGCAAAAAGTATCCTATAAAGAGATTGAAATTGATGCTCTGATTTTTCAACTTTTTGTTATTAGCATGCTTGGTGCGCATTTTAGCTTATTTTAGCTTATATACTGGTAATTTTATCATCTAATAAATTTTTTAAAAAAATAGTAGGTGTTTGGTTACATTTTGTTAGGGGGATGATGATGAGGTAGCATCCCTAAAGTTCGCTATTGATGGATGTATCTGGAAGAGGAAGTTGTGTAAAGTGAGTTTTTGCCAATTGGGTTAAAATGTTACAAGATGACGAGCATAAAAATATGTTTTAAAAGAAATATATTTATAGCTGTAAATTAAATCTCATCATATGTTAATATTCAAAACTATATATAATGTGATGACAAAAAAAGATTCTGCGTAAAAAAAAGGGTAATAGCAAAAAACCTTACAAAAAATTGACAAAAAAATTATGTCGAATTCCATGTAGAATTTAAAAATATAAATGGTTAACGCATGGATCGCGGCTCGTAAAAAACTATTAGCGATGAGGGTTAAACCCCCAGAATAACTCTGTATTTATTTATAAGGAATTTTTTAAAACGCGTTTCAAAAATCTTTGCCTAACAAAGTGTGCACTATGTATAATAAGTGATAAATTCAAGAATTTAAATTGTTACACGTAACTATACCCAGATATATCAGCTATAATAGAAAATGTAAGTTTAAAATCAGGAATAATGTGCATAGCGTTGTGAGAGTTTCATTGTATAGTTGATCATATCCACATTTTTATCGACTTTATATTACAGTAGACACACACGGAATAATACCGACTCTGACCCTGAAGGCAATAATACCTTTGATTTGATGAACATGGGAATTATTTGCTAAGTTTGAGGTCAAAATGCGGTGGTATTTTCACAAAAAAGCCGAACTTTTGAGCTATTATAATACTTATTTTATACAAATGTAATACAAAGCGTATAAATAATTCTTTAATTTCTACAATTACATTATAGAGATAAGAACCTTAAGCCGCAGATGAATAGCTATATTCCGGTTACATGAATAAAAATTACCTTTTTCGTGGGGTAGTAAAAGAAATTTCCACAATGATGGCCTAAAGGTTATACTAAACAACATACACTCACAAGATTTCACCCCTCCCCCCCAAATATTAAAAAATATGAATCCTTGATCTTGCTATCGATTAGCCGGTGTAAAATGTGTATTTCAAGAACAATTAAAATAAACTCAAGACCGTTAGAGTCTAAATGTTCAATAAAAATTTTGTTGCCTAAATCAAAAAGATCCATATATTGAGTAAATTTGAGATATGTCAGGGTTATAATAAGTTTTTATTAATACTAAGATAACGAGATTACGAATTTTATAGTAATACACAGTAGCACCCCATTTAAATGGGCAATTTAAATACAGGTTAAATGCGTACACTTATGTGGGCTACTGCTGTAGTTAAATAATTTTTTTCCTTTAATAATTTTTATTTCAATTAAATTTGTTAAATTTTACAAGAAATTATTGAATCACAAAGATTTCATTTGTATTATTGAAACTTAAACGGGGCAAGCACTTAAGCAGAGCACTGCTGTATATAAAAGGAATATTAAACCTCTTCAAACAGTGCAGTTTATTTAGGAAAGATATTTGTCTTTTTTAATTTTTGATAGATAAGAATTGCTAAGCATAAAAAAAGAAAAAATTATAAATACTAATCTTTGAAAAAGGTAAAAAACAACCACCAAAAAACCCAAGGAGTTAGTGTATAGCAAAAAGGCTGATTTATAAAAGATGAAGGATCGGTTATGAATCAGTTTAAAAATAAATGAGTATTAGAATTTAGGACTTCTAGTTTCTTAAAATACTTCATTTGAAACTGTAAATAGAACAAATATGTTTGAGACAGTTTGGCAATTTTTTGACACTTTTAATCCTATCTCCAGTTTTTTCCATTTTATTACTAAATTTGGCTTGTCCCGTATTATTTCTTTTGGTATTTTTATTTTATTTTATTGTTCGTATTCATATTCATATCCCAATTTTTTATTTTTGAATTATATATATATATATATATATATATAT
>LSSL01001103.1:10453-24085 GCA_001953115.1 Smittium mucronatum
AAAAAAAAAAAAAAAAAAGTATACACAATAAATATGAATATTTTTTAATCTGATAAAGAGATTTTAAATTATTTTGCTTAAAAAATTTATAAAAATAAATTATGTTTGATTTTATTGAATATACTGTCTTTTTTAAGTTTCTAAAAAAATCTTCTTTGGGAATTGATTAGAAAATTTGACAGATTTTTATTAGTGGAAAATAAAAATTTACCAATTCTTATACAATATAGCCGCAAGAAATACAATAGCACCTATTAGATGCAATTTCCTTCAATTGAAGAAGCTTGGCAGCTTTTGATACAAAATTTCAATTTTTTTAACGGCTAACCATATTGTAATTGGGGATGAGATATATTAAATATTATAATCTTATATTAAAACCAATAATAAAATATAAAGCCAATAAAATAGCAAATATAATTAAATAAATGAAGATAGTTTTATGGCATAGAATATGTGGTATGTTTTTGAGATATAATTTTCATTTTTTCTTTCACAAAGGCACTTTAACAGCTTGAAAATTTTCCTAAAAAAATCATTTCAATTTTTGTCATAAATATTGGATAAAATTTCTTGAAAACAGTGGTTTTAAATTTAATTTAAAATATATCTGAAAAGGGAGACTAGCTCTTTCTGAAAGAGCTGCATCACAGGAATAAGAAGAAGTTTTTTTAGCACAATGACCCAAATTATGGATATCCAAGTCTACCCAGAGCTCATTGGAGCTACTCCCTCTATCGAAGAAGATTTTTTCTCCAACCCTATGTTTTAAGATAAAAAAAAGATTTATTTTATGCGTGTCCGAAAATAGCTGTGTTAATTACCAGCCTACGCTACATAAAGAATCTACCACTGATAATTTTTTTTAGAATAGAATATATTCTTTATGTGATTAAAGCTGCACTGTCCCAAAAAACCAAAGACATATATATATATAATTGCACCGAAAGACTCATGAAATATCCAGAGTAGGATTGGGGGACCCGAAAATCATTTTTGCCTACGACATGAAGGTTCTAATTTTCGAAATAGAGACATCAGTCATCCATGAACGATAGAACAACCCTTATAAAGTTTTGGCTTCCCTAAAAAGCCGTGTAGATTACTGATATTGAAATAAATCCCTTCGTGGATCAGAAAAAATTTTACATACTGTTTTCCCATAAAAATCTTGAGATATAGTCAATTATCCGAAGGATATCCCACAGGTTTCAAAATTATTTCTCCTAAAACATATTTTCAAGCAATTATTTTCCATAAAATGCAATGATTCTGTTTTCACACAGCCAAAAAAAATCTTGTCCACAAAAGTGAATTTTTTTCGAGAATGAGACTGCGTATTAAGAGGTTCCCAGTAGATCCCTTGATATACCTCCCGCTAATGGATCGCCTCTAGAAATAGCTTCAGTTTGGATCAAACTTAAGAGCAGGAAATGGTTCAGAAAAATCTTCGATATAAATTTAAAGATTTCATTCAGATATATGAAATTAGAAATAATCTTTTTTTCAAAATCGCTCTCAGAATTCCATGCTGAAGGAGCTTACTTAAATTACTCCCCCACCCCATTTTAAGTTAAAAAAATGTCAGAAGAGATATGGGAAAATAGTAACAAAGGATGAAAATTTATACTAAACAATAACCCTGTAGAGGAGCACAAAATGTGATATTTTTAGGATTCAAAAACGACATCTTCGTGATTAAAAAGTATTCAATGGAGCTCAGGTAGCTTCTGTAATAGATGAATTTAAATATTAATTTCAAGCAGAATAATAGAAAAATAGAAAAACTTGAGTAGAAATGTCAAAAGATACGCTAGAATGATTAAATTATGCATATATTAACAATAAGAATTGCATGAAATATATTTGATTCTGATGAGAAGGAAAAAAGTATAAATTTCAGACACATCCGTTGGATTATCCCTCATTTTACATGACTTAAAAATAAAACTCTATCTATTGTTAATTTGGTGTAATAACAAGCAATTCCGGTTTCTGCGTACTTTTACTTACTGATTATCCTAGAGCTAACAAAAAAGCTTGAGATTTTAACATAATTAAAATTCTATAAAAACTGACCGAGATTGGTAAAAGATTAAAGAAAAATCATAGACTATAAGACCTAAAAATAGTGTCATCTTTAAATGAAATTAAAATCGCCAAATTTCCCCTCAAGGTATCCTAATCCTAGAACAGTGACCTGCTCCAGGAAGTCAGAAAGCTAATTATTTCTGGGAAAAAATCATTTAAAAGACTAAAAAACTTTACAGGAAAGGGATAAAACTTCCATAAATCTTATTTTTTATAATTATAATTCTAAGGGAGATATCTGGGCTTAAGGAGAACTATATTTATATAAATTAAAAGAATTTACATGGAAAGTAACTCATACGAGGCTCGCAATTTAGAGCTCGACTTTCTAGAAAAAATCAATTATATATTTAATGAAAATTCCTTATTTAATGAGAAAATAGAGATGGAGATTTTTTCCAGCTACAGTGACAAAGCTGTTGATTAATTATTGATTTGAAAAAATAATCATGTAAATTCAGTCTGCCAAAGGAATTAATGCACATCGATGCAAAGAAGTTCTTGAAAAAATTTTTCCGCTGCATATCTAGAGTGTTTCGAACTATTCCGTGCTAGTATACTCGAAAATTATGACAAATTTAGCTTAATACATGTAATTTAGTGCATAAAAATCAAAATTTTTTTTTTAGGAAATAGTGTAGAAAATATTTTTTCAATGTAATAAGGTAAAAAATCTGTCCCAGGTAATGTAAATATTCAAAGTGCTCAACTCAAATAATTCCGTATACTGGGCGGATTTTTTGACATTAAAGCAAAATTTCGATGCAAAGTTAAAAACCGTCGGTCATCAAAATTTTGACCCATTTTCTTCCGGTATTAAAAATAATTTTGGGGTCTATTGCAGATGTTTTACATAAAAAGAGGCAGTAGGAATGAACTATACTAGCCTAAACTGTTTATGTTGGAGAGAACATAAATCCTTAAAACATGAAGCATGATATCTCAGTTGACAAAAACTCGGGAGAATTCGGCTAAAAATAATGGTGATTATGCAATTATGAAAATAAGCTGTATATCTTTGATACCTAGTGGATCTTCCAATGTCGCAACCTAATCTACTGCAAGAAAAAACAATTATGTCAGACCAAAAAATCAGAAGTTATCCATCAAATATAACAGAAACTGTAATTTGATGGTATTGAAAATCAGTGGCGCATCCTCCAAAAAAAAGAGATCATTCTGATATTTCCATTATATTTAATTTTCCAAATAACCATCAAAAAAAGCTTATATCCTGGTATTATCAAGATTTTTTTTTTAGACTGGGGAACCTGAGAAGAAATAAGTATCGTAGAGATTTTTAAGGATAAAATTTATATAATTCAGTTTTAATTAGAAAGAGTAAAAAATTTAATGTTTTTTTTTATTTTTGATAAAAATAAATATGTAATTTTCTTTGTAAACAGTTATTTTCAAAATCGGTATTTAAAATCAATTTAAACATCACTAAGTACAAATTGGTTATCCCAATTCTATTATTAAATTATTCATATCTAAATTTTACTCTACTACTGATGACCTATACTGAAAAAGTCTGAATGAATATTTTGCATTTAAAACGCTATAAAAACCCTTTCGAAAACATAATTTTAGAAGGTTATGGGGGGTTTTCAGAATAACTTAAAAAAAACTAAATAAAAACCTTTTAAAACTTATATACAAATATTTTGTCTTTACTGAATAATAAATAATGTTTATATTGCTGTGTCGTGTATAAATAGGCTACAAATATAATAGTTTTGGTTTGATAAATGTATTTTTTCAGCTTTCCAAATATGCGGTTAATTATTTAAAGTACGAAATAATCCAAATTTGACTCAGTATTTTAATTTTTTTTGTTAATATAACAATATATGTATTCTGAGATATCTATATGGAAAATTTATTTTATAACTTTTATAATATACAAAAATTTTAACAAGTTTTTTTGTCTTTTGTATTAATTTTTTATAATATTTTATGTTTTTCTGCAGATTTATTTATAAAATTATTCCATGAAAATAAACTAAAAAAATTAATAAATTAAAATTTTCTACCCTTATGAATAAACTATCGAAAAATGATTTTATAAGAATTTTATTTTTTAATTTTAAAAGACCCAAATTTTTGGATATAGTTTTATGAATAGTAATAAAGTATTCCCACTCAACTTTTAAGGTTTTTAGATTAAAATTTAATTCTAAAAATAGTCTTTAGCTATAAATAAAACTTTTTTATTAAATAAATATTACAAAATGAAATTAATTATAAAATTATTTCGTCTTTTATAATAAAATGAAATTTTTTTTACGAAATTACTAAACATATTTTTTATTCATATAATTTGAAAATATTTTCTTTCAAAGAAAGTGTTAAAGTTGGATCTTTTTTCCAAAATTTCCAATTTTTTTTGCTTCAATAATCATCTATAAATGATTTTAATTTAATTAAATAAAAAAAATCCACCACCAGATTTAAAAGTATTGGAATCATACTTTTAAGCCGCAATAACAATTCTTATTTTTTTTTATAAGCCTTCATTATTATGTTTCAAAAGTGTATAAAGAGTGGCTATATAAAATTAATCATGAAATACTGCACATTTTGCCGATAATTTAAAAAATAAAGTTATTTATGGACCAAGAGATTTTAACAGAAAAGATGTGATTCAATATACGGTAAAAAAAGTTTGAGTCATTTTCAGGATTATTTCAAATTTAAGCGGACTATAGATTTTTAAAGGATAGAAAATTAATAAATAAATAAATAAATAGGCAATTAAATAATCAAAATTAGAATGGAAGTTCCAATACAACTATAAGCCATAGATTGACAAAAACAGTTAATATTTATTACTTTCAGACACAATATTTTTCAATTTCAAAATGCTAAAGTTATTTATAGCATATATTTTGAAAATTATTCTGTTATTTTCACTTAATAAACATGTAAATTTACCACAAATCTATTCAATTGGTATTAAAAACTATTAGTTTTATTCAAATATAACATTTTAAATTTTGTAGAATTAATTCTACTAAAATATATCGTAAACTGCAAATCGAGTACTTGAAAAGATTTTTTATTTTTTTTAAAAAATCTTTTCTGTTTTTAATATTTACTAGGGCTAACATGCAATTCTTATTTTAGTATCCTAAAATATAAATAATTTTACTTAAGTTTCAGCATAGCAGATTTTAACTAATAATTAAAGAATTTTTTTAATCTATAACAAAAAAAAGAATTTATTCGAAAAAAGGTTAGCCCGAAATTTTAGTTGTATATTTTTAAATTATATTAATCTTAGCATCAATTAATTTAATATTCTATAACGGGATCCATGCTAAAATAAAAACAGAAAGGTTAATATTAGAAAAAAAAAAACAATATAATTCACCATAAAACGTATAAAAAATCCCTAACTAAAAATCAATTTAGTAAATTAGATTATTTGATTTTATATCAAATATGCAGTTTATTTAGAAGAAAAAATAGGAAATCTCCATTTTTTTTGGCTAAAATTACTATAAAAATGAATTATTAAATTTCAATCATACTTGTTAAAATTAAAATTAACTGAAATATAAAATTGCATTTTTTTTATTAGATATGTTCTTTTTTTTTCCATAATTTCAGAACTAATTTTTAGCCTATTGTGATAAACAAAAAAATTCTACAAATTTAAACTCAATAGTCATTTTTTATAGAAACAAACTTTACAATGAAATTAGCTATTATCAAAATTTTAAGCGTCTTTATAAGCATAGTTTTTAACTTATATATATAAAAAATGTGATTTTTTATTTTTGAGTCTGAGTTTTTTGAATTTTAAAGAAATTAATATATGTGACTGAGATACAGATAGTGGGGGTTTACTGATATATGGATGAAAGAATTTGGAATAAATTGATCAGTAAAAAACATTTTTATCTATTTTTGAATTCTAAAGTGCTAAAATTTATTAAAATTTAAAATTTTATACCAGTTAAAATGAATTGAAATTTTTATTTATAATACCGTTAAAAAAATATGAAATCATATCAAGAAATTCGAAAGATATACCTATCAAGTAAAAAATTATAACTACAAATTTTTTAAAGCTAATTAAAAAAATAGAAGGTTAAAAGCATTTTAAAAAACATATAAATATTTTTATTTGGGATTTTTGTTTTTGTGAATGTAATTTGGGCAAATTTATTGTAAAAATGTTTATATTTATTAAATATATATATTTGTGTGGTTAAACATTAATATAGATACTTTCTATCTTTAAAATTATGGAGATAGTATTGATCCAACCCCAGTTAAATAAAATAATCAAAGAATCTAAAGTTATTTCACTTACTGTTGAAGTAAAAAAGCTAAAAAATTATGTAAATTAACCAAAATTCCTGAGAGCAATAAAAATAAATCTTAAACAATTTATATATTCATTAAAATTACAAGAAAATTTTCGCAAAATTCAATTTAAAAATTCATAAAAATCTAATAATTTTTAATCCAAGGGAAAATTTATTGGCGTTGTTTTTTTTTATTCCTTTAAAAATGACCATATGTAATTTTCTAAAAAAAATCCATAACATATATACATTTTTATTTATATATTAAACCCGTTATTTTATTATACTGAGGTGTGATTTTAACATTAGAAATAAAATAAAATTATTATAGTGATTCTGATTATCTGGTTTTTTTAAAAAAATTATTCTGTGCCTTAGTCGATCCAGAAAATATTTTTTTGGAAAATTTAAACGATTTATATATAAAAAAGAGACTAAACGCACCTTGGATATCCAATAATGATTTAATCCCATTGATAGAATTTAAATCGACTAAATTTAAATTCAAAAAATGTGTCTGGTTGATTCAATAGGCTCTAAAAATGTATTAAAGACCAATATTTCTGAAAAAAAATAGGGTTTATCTTACTCTTATATTGAGTTTTTTTATAACATAGCATATATAATACCAATTAATTTTTTAATTAGCATAATTTTGCTATTGGTGGATATATTTATTTTTTAAATAATCCAAAATATTGGATTTATGGAAAATTTATCAACTCTGAATGGTTATATATTTTTATTTTTTATTTTTAAATTTTTTTTTAATAATCTAAAAGAAAAAAATATATATCTACAATTGTATCGTGCAAATTTGATGTATCTCAAAATATATAATTTCGAGAATATCCTAAATCAGAACCATGCATAATCAGAAAAATGGCATTTATGAATTTATTTTTTGTATATACATATATAGAGAGATTTTTCTATCTGCCAGTCTTTTTTTCTTTAGAACTATCAGCGTAACAGTTTTAGTGGATAGATAATAAGAGATGGTTGCACTTGATTTTTGGATGTTTTTCCGATTAATGTTTAAATAATATCACGTGCTTTTTTTCTAATGTTTTGTGTGTGAGGGGGGGGGGGTTAAAGTTAATTTTTATAAAAAATGGCATAGAAAATCTTATCAATGTTTAATATTTTTAGTATAAAAATACTGTGAGTATACTTTATTTTAGTGATTTAAGTTGCGACGCTTGAAATTGATATGCTTATTTTTAGTCTCGGTGACCCTTCATTAATAATGCTGAAAATAAAGTATTTATATTATATTATATGTTCTTTAATACTTATTTATTCCTACTTAAGTAGTATTTATTTAATCTGAAAACGTTTCATGACTCATTATTCTCCTATAGAAGCACTCTTTATAGAAATAGATATTTATTTTACATTTACTTATCCCAAAACTCCATCAAAACCCCTTTTTAATTTTATTTTTGGAACTTTATTTAGTTTTTAATTATTGGAAATTCCATCAATTTTTTTTTAATTTTTCTTATTGAGGTTTGGTGTAGTGAATTTAAACTTTATAATTGAATGTAGCTTCAAATCTAAAACACTTCCACACAGATCATTATATAATATATATATAATCACCTAAAACTTTCCAATAAAGGAAGATAACAAAAAACCATAATGTAAATAAACAATAAAATTAATTGATATTATTTCTATTTTGAATCTCCGATACAAACTCGGATTTTAAAAAAATAAGTATTAGAATTTTATTTCCTTTAATTTAGCTTACAAAGATAGTCATATGTTATCAGTTAAAAATTTCCCCCAATATTTGGATATCTTTTATTTAAAACCATGCATTAATATCATCATTTCAATATGGATTGTAATTCCTGAATGTGCAAATTCAATATCATTTTGAACTGACAAATATTAAACTGAAATTTTAAATATCAGACTTTTTTAAAAACCATTTGAAAATTATATCTAAAAATATAGATTTTTCATATTTCTTGACAGTTTAAAGATAATTGGAACATAAGATTCAAATTAAATATTCTTTTCGCAAAATTAAAGATTTATTTTGCACTCAAGAAAAATTTCTTATGATTTTTAAATTTGAATGTGAATGTGAATTATAAGCGCATATTCGAAGATTTAATTAACAGTATGGTTATAATTTTATAGGTTAAAAAAATACCCTATCAGTAACGAATAATTCGCAAAATAGGTACTTATACTTATATATGTTCTAGGAATTTGATGAAATAGATGATAAAAAAAGTCATATTTGTAAAATCCCTCTTAATTTTGTATTTTATGTTATTTTTGAACCGTATATAATATTTATTTTGTATACCAGCATCAAAATTAGTGAAAATTGTGTTTTTTTTAGTTTAAAATGGGCTTAAATAATCATTAGTTAATCCGAGTATCTTTCTTCAAAATTATGAATTTGAAAATTGGATTATTTTGTGCAATCATTTTCTAGCCTTAATTTCTTTTTCTGATATTTTTCTTATAAAATTCCCTTTAAAAAACCATCGTTTTTATTAGAAATCTTGGTAGCTAATTAATATTTAGTTGACTCATTTATCAGCATCTTTATAATTAATATTTTCATGTTTTGTGATTGCGACTAGAACTAAAATCAAATAATCTAAAACTGAAACAGAAACATCCTATTTTCTATTTCATAAATTAATCTACCTTATCCTCAGAAAACTATTATCTTTTAGCCGATAATATTAATGTGTATTTAAAATTTAGATGAAAATCATTTTTTTATCATTTTAACTTTGCAAAATAACTCTAACACACTTAAATATATATATCCCATTTCTATAATATAATATAAGAATTTTCAGCTACGAGGTTTTTTTCTCACTATTTTTCCCACCTTAATAATATTTGTTTAAAGATATAGACTCTGGTTAATCTACCATTTTAAAAAATAAAATCAATCAAATCTACAGCATAAATTAAATTATCGAAGAATTCGGAGTTTTAAAAAATACTTTTCAGATTTTGATAGAGTTAAAAAAAGATTTTCCATTACTTTTTATATGTCAAAGGATAATGAAAAACATTACTAAATATTCAAAATTTCGTTCTTATATTATTATAACCTTGCTTACTATTATTATTTAATAAAAGTTTGAAGATCCTATATTTACTCCTAATTATGAAATGCCTTACCACGGACCAGAGGCTAAGTAGTATATCTTCATTATCAAAAAACACTAAAATTCTATACATTTTGTTCTGTAGTTTGCTTATGATATTGAGTTAACACTTCCAGGGTCGATTGTAAAAAAAAAGGATTCATTTTCTGTTTAATTTTACCGTAGAGATTATATTTATAATCCATCAGATAAACAAAGAATTTAAGGAGATAGAAAAAAATTTTAAACGCAAATAGGAATGAGAAAAAAATTCGGGCCTGGGAAGAGTTAAATGATAAAGACTTGGTAGAAATAAATTTGGAGAATGGGCGACTCTTAAAAGAAGGGACCAAGTCTATTAGCAGAGTTCAAGATATTTTCAATGCAAAAGCTCAGAAATCCAAAAGCAGGCGGGCCTCATTCTTAACAGCCATTAGATGAAAAAAATAAAAGTTAATCTTAAGTTTTGTTAAGAATATATTTTTACTAGTCTTGTTAAAAGTATTCCCTAATTACAATCTCAATAGTATCATGGGGCAAATTTTCGTTGAAAACAAGATTAGATATTTACTTCATGTAGTCCAAGAAATATAACTATTAGAAGCAATTTTTGGAGAGTTGGTTGCAAAATTGCACATTTTCCCCTTTAGTTATTGACCTAGCCACCTGAAAAAGGATTTATGTTAATTTTTTGATAGTCTTTTCTAAGGGATACATTCTTTTTTGATATTTCTTTGTTATAATTTTTAATGACTTTATTGAAAACATAAACCAATAATAATAAAAAACTCTAAATATATTCATATGTTGATATTTTAAATATAACTAGAAAAATACAGCTATCTACTTTATATAATTTTTTTTGAAATGTATAATATGACCAGAAAGAGATTTTATAAAAATATCAAAAAATCAACCACTTATATTAAAAATGAAACACATTTTTTATCAAAACTTTCGGTGAATTCTAAATCTTTTTACGAGACTTCATTAAAAAACATTATAGCCTTTCCAATTTCAATTGAAATTATGAATATTTCAACTAAGCGTGTTTATTTTCATTTTCATTTTCATTTTTATTTTTTCCGGGAAATTTATTTTTAAAGCCAATAAAAAATCGTAAAAACAAAAGTTAAAAATTCATAAATATATCCTTATTAATAAAATATTGGCTAAATTTATGTTCAATCTGGTAAAGCTTTATATAAACTTATAGAAACTCTCATAAAAAAATCTTTATAATAAAGATTAAGAAAGAATTCAGTTTTATTTCGAGTTTTTAAATTTTTTTTGAAACGATTCCAGCATGTTTTAATATATTTTAGCATATTTATTCATAAGATGTATATATTGAAAATGATGCAACAATAACATAATTTGAACTCTTTCAATATCCATTAAACCTTAAATATTAACCACATTCCAATATTATATCTTTAAAAATTAAATAAATTGTAATTGGGGATGAGGCTGATTCAATCAAGAAATTTATTAAGAAACATATATCTTTAAGAGAAAATGGATGATAGATTTTTTTCTTAGGTTGTCCATAAGTAATATCCCTTTTTATCTTTTATCGGGGGAAGTTTAATAATTTCCATTCAAAGTTTAAATTCAAATCCCTTAGCTAAACCCAAAGATATTTCTTTTTGGATTTTTTATTTTTCTCCCTTTTCTCATAATATATCTATGGTAATATACTAATAGCACCAGCCCACTTCAAGCCCTATCTTAGCAGGCATGTATAAATTGTAAATTGATAATTTTATTTTCAAAGTGCATTTTTATTTGAACAGTATTTGTTTGTTCCAGAAGGACTCTAATTAATTTCGGTATTTCCTGTTTAGAAAGGCCAGCTTATTAGATAATAAAATATGAGCAGAGATTTAAAAAGTCATTAACAATATTTTTTTCGAAAAACCTCATATGCGTATTATTTCTATTTTGAGATTAGGTCTTAGCTGCAAAAAGGTCTTAGATTAAACAGAAGAAATCTAGTACTCGGGTCATAGTTTTCGCAAATTTATTATTTGAGCCCTATAGAATATGCTAGGCATTTTTTACTAGCCAATAAAATATCATCCCTTTAATCACAGGCTTTTAGTAAGCTTAAACTCCAATACATCTAATATCCATATCAAAAAGTTAAGAGACTGGAGGCTACGGAAATTATGGATAAATGGGCACTGTAAATCTTATAAACCCTTCTTAATATGATTCGCTGCATATATGTATCTAAGTTTAGCTTGTGGGGTACCTTTTTTTCTATTTTCGCAAATGGAAAAATATTAAAAATGATGCTTTATTTATAAATTGTGTATGCTTTTTCGCAATTTAAGTTCTAATACCCCCCCCCCCGGATTTTTCTTGTGATTTTTTTCTATTAAAATTCCTTTTCCAAAATAAGATCACTGGACATGTATCAACACATTTATTGACCAAATAAGGTAATATTTGCATTCAAAGTCTCTTATTTTGTGGAATTTTGAAATTATTAGTAAGCAAAAAAATATCACATCGGAAATCAACTGTGATATCACCACTTTTGAGTCAATATGGGAAAAATGTCATTTTATGAACTATATCTACCTCATTTAGAAATCAAAAACTGAACTTTTCTATCGGAATTCCATTTCAGGCGATAAATAAAAAATATCGCCAAGATATTATAAATTAAAAGACAATGATAAAGGATTTATTAAAAATTGATAATTTTGCTATCCGGTAGATTTCGTATGGATATTGGGGTTTTGTTTTTTCGTCATCTGGTAGATATTTAACTCAACCCATCTTTTATAATATATGGTTATTATTACCTTTTAAGCTTAAATATCTAAATTCAGAAAAATTCCATTCTAATTTCGGCCTGTACCAACCCCTTATTTTAAAGGAATATTTATCTTTGTAGTATCGATTAGTCATCAAGTTTAAAATGATTCCAACAAATCAAAATGTTTATATGAATTTAGTAATCTATATTCTTACTAAATTTGAGGACCATTCACATTTCCAACTCTTTCTCAATTAAAACCAAGTTTTTCTAATTTTTATTTCCAGATTTCGCACAATTTCATGCTGAGGTAGCAATCAAGAGTTTTAGTGTAAACTCGCTAAAAAAAATGATAAATATAAAATTAATCCATAACCCTAAATAGCTCTTCTACCAGGTTTCCTGATGCGCAATTATTGGAAATCATGTTAATATTTAATAGATTACGGTATATTCAAATGCTTTATTTCAAGTGGGAAGAGTTTTTGAAGAAAGTAGCATCTGTTTTATTTTAATCCATTACTTCATCTAATTGTATGAATACAGTGGATGAGATGTGGCCATCATATCAATTATAAAGTCAGAGATTTCATCCTTTTTTTTGAACTCAAAAAAATCTCCAGAACTTTTTTGATCGCACATTTTTATTTCATAAAAGCAACCTCGGGTCTCTTTTTTAAATATCCCCCAGCTTTACTAAATTCATTAATAATGCCATAATAAAAAAACAGTATTTTTTAATTAAGATTGTACAATTTGTGCAACAAACTTTGATATATATATTTCTTTAATTTTGAAAATTCTCTTAATTCTGACTTTGGACAGATTAAAAATAACCCCCGAAAAGATAATATGTTACAAAAAATTTAATGAATCCTTTTTATGATTTTTATTATTATTTGAATTTTTAAATGCCTTATTCGAGGATTATGATAATGAGTGTCAGGTTTACCAATAAAAATTTCAACTAAAACTGTATTGTCAGCTAATTTATATAATGCACAATAATATTTTTTAAATTCACCGATTGTTAATTATCCAAAAATTAAACTTAATTAAATTTATAAAGTAATTAGAAAAACATAGCTTTTTCACAACCCTCAGAAATAAAATCGCACATAGTTTCAAAGCTTGAAGCTAATCTGTTTAAATTTATACTTAAAATCGGGTATATTTTAAAATTATTGAGCGAAGTGGGTTTTTGTTGAGAGTGAGAAAAAAAAATTGAACATTCAACACCCCTTAAACCAGAGCCCTAGTGGTACTTAGATACTAGAGTGGCAGAAGGGAGTTCGGTGAAATTTTTTAAATTGGTTTTTAG
>LSSL01001104.1:0-24560 GCA_001953115.1 Smittium mucronatum
TTTTTTTTTTTATTAATCGAATACTAAAAAGAGAGCCAAACTCCAAATCAAATTATTCGTTATATTTACAAAATACTTTTAAACTCGTCAAATACTAACCAATCGCTGCTAAATGTAAAGTTTATGATTAATCTCTCAAAAATAATCGTTCTTTAAGCTATAACCTTTTATTAACTCCATTTTCGCTTTTCCAAAAACTGTTTGACTAAAAAAAAAAAAAAAAGAACTCTATCAAGTCATTATATTAGTGAATTAAAACCTTTTATCTAAAATATCAATTAAAAATTTAATATCTAATCTTACCCAAATCATATCATAATTCAGGCATTGACTTTCTATACATTAAAAGCTTTAGCATTATTTAATAAAAGATAATATTTTACTATTGAATATTTTAGATAAAATAAAATAATCCACAATTGAATATTGGTTTAGTATATATTTTCTACTCGTTTCGATTTTATAAACTATTTTTAATATTCATATATGTATATATATGATTGTTTATTAAGTTTAAAAATGCTTCCAAAATTTTTTTTTCAGTTACAAATATCCCTCTCAAAGTGATATAAACGAATGTATAAAATATTCAACCTATTTCCAAATTAAATTCAGTAACATTATCAAAATCCAAGAAAGAAATGCCTTTAGCGCATACACACACACTAGCATTAAAAACAAAAATTACAAACATCAGTCAATTTTTGTAAAAAAAAAAAAATTCTATTTTTTGAATTTCTCAGGATTAATACATCCCGAATATTTATCATGTCAACATATAAATATAAATGTATTAATTTCTAACAAAGAACTATATCTTGCTATCTTTTTGATATTGAATTTGCATTTTAATTTTATTCCTATTAAAAACAATATGTCTTAATATTAACACAATTACTTATTCTCATGAAATTCAATTGGTAACTGCCCCGTTACACAAAATTGCTAAAAAAAAACCCCCCCAATAAAGTTTAAATCGAAATCACATTAGTTTTATTTAAATCTTTGGAAATTAATTTTTATTTCCTTTTAATTATAAAATAAATAAAACCTTCCAATTTTAAACTCTTGAAATTAGTAGCAATAGTATTTTTTTTAAAAAAAAAAACCCACCATTATTGCGACTTTACATGCTGGAAAAAAAATTTGGCACCTTTTTTTTTTTTTTTCAAGATCCAAATTAATGTATATATCCAATTTACTTTTCAGTATCAACCTTTAAAAAATACAAAATCAACAAAATCGAAATAATTTAATTGGTAATTATATTTATTTCTTCAAAAATTTACAACATTTTTAATAGCCATAAATTTTTTTTGGAAAAGAATAGATTTAAAAAAAATATCATGTATATATTGCGATCAGATTAGGCTTATCTTTTACCTTTTTCTCCAATCAAACTAAATACCTTGTAATTTACCCCGATTTCCACTTTTATATTTAAAGAACAAATGTCAGAAAAGTTTTTGGTCCATAGGAGTTTATCATTATTCCGTTTAAAAAAATTCAATTCTTTATATCAGAGACGGATAATTTGAAGGGAAAAAAAATATATCTAAAAAAGCCATATTCTGCGCATAAAACAAATATCGTCGACTAAAATTTACAATAAAATTTTTTTAAACTTCTTTTAAAAAAATATTAGACTTTGAAACAGTATCTACTTCATTGAAATATAATCGCCAATTTTTTTTTTTAAATTTTTTAAACAGCTTCATATTTTACATTTCCGAATTATTAGAAGTTCGAACAGAAAGTGTTCTAGGCTATAGTAGATTTGGGGGGGGGGGGTTTAATTAAAAAAAAAAAAAGAAGGGATTTTTTATGCTAAAAGAGCGAGTGTTTAAGAAATTATATTTAATTTCGATCGATTGGATTAAAAATCAACCATTTTTGTAACCAGTTAATTTTCAAGTTTTCATAACTCCTTCCTCCTCTATTCCAAAAAAGTATAGTGTTTTTTCGCAATACGAAAACAAAATTTTATACACTTTATATATATTTTTTTTTTGATTTTTAAATTAATTTTGAATCGAAAATACGTTAAAGTGCAAACTAAAAATAATATTGCTACTTTTTCAATTATTTCAAATCATACACATCCCTCTAATAATAATTAAACTCATTATTTGGTTATTTTTTTTTGTAAAAGTAAATATTAACGACCGAAAAAAAAAACAAAAACTAAAAATTTAATACAAGAGCTTTCCATTGATAATTAAAACAAGAATAAAATAACTCTACATTGAAATATTTTGGGCTTTATACTTTAATAAATTTTATTTATTCTACATACTGGTTATCTATCAAATTATATTTAGATTAAAACATTATTTTCGTTTGTTTAATTGGTTTTTATAAAATAATTCTTTTGCAAATTTCTCGTAAATAAAAAAAGCATTCTAAAAATTATGACATAATGTTCTTTAATTTAGCATATTTGTATTATATTTATTAAACGATAATTATCTTATTCGAAACATTTTGTTTTCAGCAAAGAGGAGAGTAATTAACTGATTTTTTTCTTTATAAACAATTTACTACAATAATTTCTAGATTTTCTCAAAATCAATCATAAAAATGGAAAATTTTAATATATTTTCTATCCATAGTATGATTTTATAATTTTATTAGATATTAGGTTTTTGAATATTTATAAATCACGATACTGGAAAATTTTATTCTTCATTCTTTTTTAAATTAAAAAAACCAGTTTAGCCTGATTTAAAGTCTTTTTTCAAAAAAATTAAAAGTTATTCTTTTCTAATACTACAACAAAAATTAAAATCAAAAAAAATAATATGAGATCAATAAAATTTATCTGATTAAATATGATAAAAATTTATTATAAATTGGAAGGCGTGTGCATAAAATTAAAGGTATTATATTGAATAGTATCTATTCCCAAAAAAAATATTTATATAAATAAAAAAAAACATAAAAATTAATAATCTAACTTTTTATGTGCCCCAATTATATATAATATTAAATATGATTTGCATTTTTTAACAAATATTAATAAAATATTAAAAGAAAAAAGTTTATAAATTTTAATCAATTCAATTTCTTTGATGAAAAATATCTCGCCATACGAATTAAAAATTATAATTTCAATATAAATTTATTTATTTATTTTTATTTGTAAATGCATGATGAGTAAAGAGATTTTCTCCCTACCGTTACATTTTTTTTTACAAAAATTTATGTTTAATTGTATAATTTTAAATAATAACTCTTAAAAAACACAATTTTCAGTTTATGATGCTGTTTTCTTTGCAGATAAAATGATTTTATGCATATAAAAAAAAATTATATCAAAGAATAATAAATTATTTTCATAAATAGAAACTTTTTCAATCATCCCCAAAATAAAAGCATTTTAACCATTACCTAATTTCCCCTAAATCATTGCATTTATCCTTAATTTTTTTTCAAAATCACAAATACCCAAAAAAAATTCTCTTAGAAATTTAAAAAAATATATAAATGTTTAATACGTCTTTATAATATATTATTTTTTATAGTAAACAACCTTTAAGTACTAAATATACTTCAAAATAAAAATTTATTTTTGAATTTTGGGAGCTTAATTAGTATTAAGGGTAATATTTTTAATAGTTTATACCCTATTTTAAATGTTTAAGTTCTTGTTTTTAACTATTTATATATCAATTATGATGTATAGTAAAAAATATATATACCAATAATAATGAAGCAATAAATGATACTGGATAATAGATAATAGATAATATATACTAGATACTAGATAAATCAATGCTCTTATTTACAGAAGATTAATTTTATCTGTTAATGAAAAGACAAATAAAAGCAATATTAAGATAAATTAAAGTTTATAATAAGTGATATTCTATTATTTAATATTAAATGAGTCCTATTTTTATCCAAAAATTTTAACATGTTTCACAAGAGTCCTGTGTTTGAAATGGAAAAACAGCTTAGGTTTTCTGATGATAATTCTAAATTTTTATATGATCTGATCAAAGACCAGCCAAAAAAGAACCAAATTAATTTTAAACATGTCATTGTTAAAATTAAAAATAATATTGATATTTTATAAAAGTGTGGGATATTATGGATATTATATAATAAAAGTGTTCTGGTTTATATCAATAACGCCCAGATTTTAATGAGATCACCGTTTGATCTAAAAATAAACTTTTTTTTAAAAATATCATCCAAAAATATTGCAAAAAGCATTTTTTTTCTCAATATAAATATAATTTACTCATGGGTGTGATTTAATATTTTTTACCCAAAAAAATTAATGACTGGTAAAATGATTTTTTAAAAAAAACAATAAATTTTCAAATGAAATACCAAATGAGAATTTTTAAACAAAAAAGGCGTGTAAAGATTGCTAATAGGGCTAAAGAAAAAAAATACTCGAAGTAAATTTTTTAAATACATGAATAGAATGAATTAATAAATTAGATATCCAGATATATATTTGTGGAGGCTAAAAATCGAGTTTTTTGAAAAATTAAAAGACCACTATTCACTATAGTAGAATTTTCAAGAAGTTTGCGAGTCATGAGACCTTTGATTTGAAAATTCTAACTTAAGAGAGTATTTTATAAATATTAACATAATAAAAAAATCTGGAAATTATCATCTATACTGAAAATTTTGTATCAAAAATGAGGCTATCCTTTATACTAATGGTGAAATTAGTTTATTTAAAATAAAGAAAAATTTACTATCAGCGGAAATATCTGTAATAAAATAAAAAAAAATACACATTAAGAGAAGATTATAACAGGAAATTGCACACAAAATAAAATAATTCAACCGAATAAGTTTAAAAAAAAAATCTAAAATAAAAAGTTATACTATATTTTATGCGTACAATTTTGTTATTCAGCTATTCAAAATGAGATTAAAGCTATTATAATCTCTGAATAATTTATATCTCATATTTCTTAAGCTATTAATGTAAATTCAGTACCCAACTTTATGTTGGTTAAAGTTGGATATTTAGTAATAATAGCCGGAGCTACAGATTTTAACCAGATTTTTTTCCGGTTGAAATATAATAGTCAGCAAATAAAATAAAAAAGACTACAACTGATTATTAAAAACCCATTTTAATAAAGTCTAATAATTAGAGTCTCTATTTAATTTTTTATATCTTAGTTGCTGATACTATTCTATAAATAAATAAAATCTTGATTAATTATAAAAGAACAATTAAAAGTGTCAATTTTTGATTCCACAACATGAAAAAAATACGAATTATATCACTGGAAAAAATAATAAATTTTATTAATATATCATTGAATATATATTTACGATAATCTTTGCGATAAAATAAATTTATTTGATCTCTACGTCAAAAAATTTATTTATAAATGTAAATTTTTGGTAATTACCTGAAAATGTCGGGAAAATAGATAAAAATCACTCCAAAAAGAACAGAAATTGTTTTTAATATTTATTTTTTGTTCTTTTACTAATGTCTCTCTGGAAATTTTTAATATTACAGCAAAAGAAGTATTTTAGAGGCATTTCTTATAAGTTTCCATAAAATTATTTGAGATCTCAAATAAAAATTGTGGCTGTTTACTTAAGCTTTTACTCGGCTTATTTATACAAAATAGCATAAAGTTAAATCAAAAATAACTTTCTGAGCCCCTCTCCCTCTAAGATCATATTTTTTGACTAATTTTTTTTAGAATAATACTTATTTAATTTTAGAAATTATTTTGAACGAAGCTGAAATATTTATTATACTAAATACTATGGGCGCATCAGAATCTGAAAAAATGATTATATGATAGTTTTTTTTTTTTTGAAAAAATAAACTTTCGTATACTCCAAATGTTTTGTAATGAATCAAGAGGATGTTTACTGTTTATTTAAACAGTAACTAAAAAAAATAAATTAGAATCAACATAAAATTTTTTATTAGAAACAGGTAATAAAAATATAATAAAAATAACCATTATATCAAATAGGAAAGAATAGAAAGGCCTAGGATAGATAAAGAAAAAATATCGATTTGAATTTCAAGAATTTTGGATTTTACAACTTTAATTACCTGACCATTTACTTAACATATCACCGAAACATTATTATATTAATAGTCAAAAACAAAAAAATTGGATAAATACTATTATTCGTTTGAATACTATCTTAATAATGGTAATTACCGTCTAATATTTGAATATTATAAATAAATTACCTTTATAAAAAAAATATTCTTAATGAAATTTGAAGAGATTTATTAAAGTTTTTAGCATAAATTTCAAAGATATTGAATAAAAACACCTTAAATTTATAATTTCTAAATATAGCTCAGGAATTGAAGTTAATCAATCAAATTAATTTTAAGAAATTCATTAAAATTTAACTTTATGAAAAGTTTAAATCTTCAAAAAATAACTAATATTTTTTGGGAATTGGGAAATGTAGTGTTATGAATTTATTTCATATATCATTCCCTTTTTTCGATTTTCTCTAAAGTATTACAACTAAAAACAAAGGTTAAAAAAATTAGTAAGTTGCGCCAATTTTAATTTATTTATCCTGTAAATATGTTCATAAATACAGGAAATTATTGTATCTAACTTTATAAAAGGGTTAAAATAAACCCAATTTACTCTTATTTTAAATGAAACTTGTTTAAATTTGACTAAAATTTCGATACTTTTATAGTATTTTTTTTCTTTTTAAAATACGAGAAACTTTAAAATATGTAATTTCGTGGCTTTATAATGGAATTTAAAGTACTTTTTGATCCTAGTTAATCAAAAGTAATAATATTTTCACTAAAATTTTTATGAAACAGCGGAATTTTTATAAGATCTAATTAGTTTTTTATATTTATATTCAAAAAATAAGTGGGAAATTTCCAAGCAATTTGAACTATAAAATAACGTTTCTTAATAATTTTTAGAATTTTTTTGTTTATATTGGGATAAAAAATATATATGGAATATTTCAATTAAATTAGGGGTTTTTTTAATATTAAATATTTTTTTGGAAGCAATTTAATTTATATAAAAGTGGCTGGTTTTTTAATCGGTTTTAGGCTTGTAATACATTAAAGTGAATATTACCTATTCTAAACATGGAAATTGGGTTATAATTTCGGAAAATAAAAATTTATTGAAATGAAAAATGTTAATAAGATTATTTTTCTCGCATACATCTCGAAAAAAAAAATCACTAAAAAAATAGAAATTTATTTGTTTTTTCTATAGAAGATTATTCCTTTTCAAATAAATTCTATAAAAATTTACTAATAATCAGTTCGAAGCTAATAGAATATAATTTATCATCAATATGAGCTCAATATAAGTTTCAGTTAAAGATGTGTAAAATTGAAGTTGGTTTTTTAGTAAGTTAAAAAAAGAAGATACTTTTAACCGGATTATCATGTTTATCTCTGTTGAAGATAAAGCTCTCTTATTGTAAAAAATATTATTTTCACTGAAAATGTAATGAAATATTGGTGAAAAGACATATTCAGGATATTTTTGCTAAGAAATTTGGAAAAAAAACAGTTTAATATTTTTTTTAACTAGAAAAGACTTTTAAAAAAAATGAATAAAAAGCTTAAATAGAAAAGGTTCAGAGTTTAAAATATTTTTGAAAAATAAAGGATATGATATATTTTTTGAATTTAAGTTTTTTTCAAGATGACTTACTTTGAAATCGAGGTTTGGATATTCAAATTCCAATACTATTGATGCATTTTTTCTCCTTTATATTTCTTGTTAAATTTATAAAATTATGTAAGTATAAAAAGCAATAATTATTACTCAAGTATATTTATTTAAATAATTAACAAAATTTTAATTCAATTAAACGCAAAATATTTGCATTTTTTTATAGTGTTAAAACAAATTCAAATTCACGTACAAAAGTCCAAAAAAATAACAAAAGATTATTTTATGTTAATAAAACCCTTTATGGTATGTATTAAACTACTTATAAGTTGGTAAAGTTTCAACCAGCGAAAATTTAGAATTATTTGTTATAATTTTTAAAATTAAATTTGAATATAAGTATACTTCCAAGATTTTGGAGTTTCTTGCACTTAAGAAAGTTATACAGAGAGGTTCTTTCATATCGATATAACTTCTCCAATATAAAAATTCTTATCTTTGAATGAGTATTTATTTATGTATATACTCAGATAAAAAAAAAACTAGGAAAATTTTTCTCCATTCTGCAAAATAATAGAGACTATTCAATTCAAAAGATATAGAAAATATACTCAGCAGAAGAACATAAAGAAAAAAAATAGAATCACAAAAAGTTTTACCTGAAAACCTCAAATTCCATAAGAAAAGAACGAAAATCTTTATAAAATGTTGCTGTGTGTGGCATTATTCCAAAAATTTCAAATATGAAATTTTAATAAATCTTTATATTTTAAACATTTTATGAAAACATAATAAAAAAATACAGCTCGAATACTTAACTGGTAAAAATTTATATTTTATTTACCAAAATTTCAAAGTGGATCCAATAAAAACTTGAAACGAAGATGTTTCTATTACAAAAAGCAAAATTTTCTATATCTAACATCACTATAGCAAGAAATTTGAATATGTATTTTCCAATAAAAATATATTAAGAATAGGAAAAAATAATTTTTTTCAGCTTTAAATTTTATTAGCTTTAATTCGTTGATTCAAACTCTGAAAAATAAATAAATAAATTAAACTGAAAATTTTAATTGAGGAAGTGCCTTATTTATAGACTTTTTTTTCATAGATGAAATTTAGGATTAAATGGATAAATTATGCTAAATATGCATATTTCGGAGAGATTTCGTTCCTGTTTTTCCAGAAATTAAAAAGATTTGTTTCTGTGTAAATCCCATATTAGACAGTGGATATTATTTTCAAACGTAACACCTTTATTTTTACAAAAAAGCTGATTGAAAATTATGAAGTACAGAACTTCCAAAAAGTTTAGCCTATGAATGTAGTAAATCAACTTTATATGATCAGCGATGAAAAAAAAGGTTTAAAAAATTACCTAAGGTATTTTAATACCTATTATAAAGTTTATCTTGCCTATTTAAATCCCATTAAAACCATATTAATTTTATAATAATTGAGAAAATAATTTTTTTTTCAAAATTAGGGTACCATAATTTTAAGAATATTCACATTTAATCGTCCCCTATTCCAATACTATGTTAAGATCTTATTTACAAAGACTCTTTTTTCCTAATCTATTTATCATAAAATTAAAACAATCATGATATTGAAATTTTAATTAGGTGGACTTAATGAGCGAATTTTTTTTTAAATATTTTGTGATGCAAGCTAATAAATTGTTAAAGTGATAGCAAAAAAAAAAAGGCTTATTGGATAATTGAGTTTTTTTAAAAAGATAACGAATAAATAGAATAAATTACGTAAAATAAGGTGATGAGTAAAACAATTTTATTTTGGGAGTTTTTAAAAATATCTCAAATGAAAAATATCAGAAATGATGCTCTAAGTTTCTCTAATTTTTTTTATTGAATATAAATAGTATAAAATATGGGCTTAATATAAAACGATGTAATAAATATATTAAGACAAAGAAGTTATTACAAATAAAGATTTTATTCTATAAATTAAAAACTAAAAATAAATAAATAAATAAATAAATTTTATCTCCAAATCAAAAAGAAATTTGTGAAATCATACGCTATGAAAAAATTAGATTAATTTAAGTGAAAATTTTTTGGAGTGATATTAAATTAATGTATTGCTCGAAATGGATCACTTCCATTATTTTGGGTTATTTTTTTTTGGTTTAAAAAGTAAAAAATAAAAATACAGTATACCAGTCTTTCTGTTTAAAACTTGTCGTAAATTACACTCAGCGACCATTCAAAGCTTCTGACTAATATTTTTTTATAACTTGAGATATTACCCAAGGTATTTTTTTACTCAAGCACATTTTTTTGTAAACAGTCAAAGTGTTTTGAATATAATTTATAGATTGATATTACTTAAAAAGTTAAAGTAATAGAGAAAAAAAGAGATAAAAAAATGAATTGTTAGAAAACGATTTTTTATAAAGCTAGTTTAAAAATAATTTCAGCATAATAATTGTAATTATATGCGGTAAAAAATAAAACTTGTAATTTTTTTTTTTTAATATTAATTTTATATACAACCTGATGTTTTTAAACCAATTATACTTTTTGAAAAGTACTTGATGTTTTTTTATTTCAATATGAGGTTTAGCTCTGACTTTAGTTTGATTTTTTTTATTTGTTAAAAAAGATACTATACATTTATTTACAATTGTTTTATTTTTGTAAATAATGCATTTTTTACTATGGAAAAATATTATTTGATAAATCGAAAAATGCAAAAATTACTTCTTTGAAAGATTTGATTCAGAACTATAGAAATATAAACAAAGGAAAAAATGCCAAGAACTTTTTTATTATAAAAAATGTATATAATGCTCTACGATATTTAAAAAATCAAATATAAAAAATATATTTAATGTAGACATTTTAGTCTATTGAAAAAAATTTAGAATTAAGGGTTTCAATAAAATAAAACAAATAAGTTTGTAATTTTTGGTAAAAAATATTATAGAATTTTCAAAGAAATTTGCATGATTTTCAAAATTTAGGCTCATTTTTATTATTAATAAAATGAGGTTCAAAAAAAGATGTGTATTAATGAATGATTAATGGATATATTTACACTGTAATAAAAATCCCAAGATTTGTAATACTTTTGCATTGAAAAATAAAGTTAAGGGCAAACAACTAGTATGTTTATGGATACGACGGCATGTTAATTTGTGGCTATAATGTGTTAACAATAAAGTAGATCCAAAAATAATAAATTTTCTTAAATACTTTCTTGCTTGGGGGTTGATTTGAAAGCAGTGACCACCATTTAGATACAATCTAATATATATTTTCAAAAATTTAAAAACATTAGTAAAAAGAGATTATATTTTTTTCAATATATTTAGAGTAGCATGTACTTTTAAAAATAATAAGTAAGGGTGTAGGTTCTAATTGTGATTGTATAAAAAACTGGGTTTAAAAACACGATTCCAAAAAGTGTATGCTTCTAAATATATATTTAAACTGAAAATAAATATGAACTAAAACCAGTTTAATTGAAAATTGGACATGTATAATAATAAAAAAAACAATTTCATTGAAATTTGCAGTTTTTGAGAATTTTTTTTTCAGTGTTGATATATTCTGATCGATTGAACCTATTTCGGTTTTCAGAGAGATGAGAAAGTTAATGATTGAATAAACCCGTCGATATGACAATTTACGAGGTATAACAACTAAATGACAAAGCACTCTATTTATTTTTTCCAAAAAAAGCCATGTAAAACACAAGTTCTCAATGTATACAACCACATTAAATAATGAAATGAATAATAATAAGAATAACTAGATATATAAATTTCTAATTTAAAATAAAGATAATGTAAATCTATTTTAGTAGAGTCATTTCCATCTAAATACATATATATTAAAGAAACAACTAATATAATGAAATTTAAAAAAAGATAAGTTAGCTCCTTTTTAATTTAAATGCTATAAGATAATGGGAAAATATTGTATAAAAGATTTGCATTGAGAAAATGTAATGCATTTGTTAAATAAAAAAAAACACAAGAAATTATTTTATTATGGATCAACTAAATTCAAATATTGGCAACAACTAATCTTTTGTATAATTGAACAAATAGATATAGATCGGAGTTTATCCAAAAAAATACCATAATATAAAGACCTTAGTTATTATTGAGCCAATTTGTAGAAGGAAGCAGAAATATTGGGGGGAGGATTTACATATTCCAAATCAAATCAAAATTTCTCTTAAAAAGGAAATAATCGGAGCAATTTCTGTCTCGAATGAAAATCGGGAAGAAAAAATACAAAGCAGATTAATTTGGGAAACAGAAAACCAAAAGCTAATTTTTTTTTGTTTGAGAGCATTATACTTTTCTCTATGCAGAAAGATATTCTGAGTTCTAATTATATAGTTTATAAAATATCGATTTTTGGCAATGAAGATTTTTTTTTTCCCACAATTAATAATTGTATACAAGCTCATGCTGACTCCAACATAGAGTTGCCGTTAATTGTATGTAGATTTTATTTTCGATTTTTTTGTGTCTAAAAAAGAACAAATCCATAAACAGGATACGAGTGACCAAACATTAGCAACCTTTTTTTACGCCTTTTAGCACCATATCATCACCCTATTCACAAGACAAAATGTTTGCAGGTGGAGAGGCAGAAAGTGCCTGAAACAATGGGTTGGTGGGATTCAAAATCAAAGCTGTAGAGGTCATCATTTTTTTCTCTTCACATACACAAAGCATGGTTGGATGATCAGAATAATTGGATTCTGTTTGTGCTATAAAAAAATCTACTAATCTCCATATAATTTATAAAGCTTAGATATTTCCATAAATCAATTATGAGCCAAATCTGTAGCTGACTTTTCTTGTGAGTATTTATCTTTATTGTCTCTATTATGAGAAAAAGCAGAATGTACATTATTGGCTGAATAATAAAAGTCAGTCTATGGCATGCTTTGGTTTGCCAAAGTAAAGATAGGTATTAATTGGCTAGCCAATACGTACTTTTAGGCAAATAAAAAGAGTAATAAGGAGTCTAGGCGTAATTTGTTTTTGGCAAATTACATTATCAGTAGGCTCAGCTATCAAATAAAAAGCGATTTTAAAAATTCAGCTAAATGTTGGGCATTCACTGAATAAATTGATGCATTCATAATATTCAATAACATGTAGGGACAATAAAATTAAATACTCTTATTCGACAAATTGTAGTTTTTATTCAGAAATAAAAGAAAGCGCCATTAGTAAGGGGATTAAATATAAATACAGCCAGTAAAAATATGGAAAAAATGACCCTCTGTATATAGCCTTAATAGTTTTGCGGAATTTAATATTTTGGTGGAAACATAGAAATAGAAAACGGCCAATAATAACATTCTTCAAAAAGCGGACCAAAAAGAATAGAAAAACAATTATTTACGGGAAACTAGAAGGTGTTCTGCAAAGCTTCAAACAAACGATTCGGAATAAAAATACCCCAGCAGCAAAAAACCATCGGTCAAGTAGACAGACTTTCCCAATAATCAAATATAATGTCCAATTTCAATGTAGATTTCAGCGGGCTTTCAAGGTATCGATTATAAAAATAGATTTAAACGTCTATACATCTCAGATAGAAGAGAACATTGAAATTCATTTACTGTCTTTTAATTGTCAAAGATTCACAAAGCTAATGTATTCTTTTTTTAAAATTTTAAAAAAGGAAAAAATATGACAAGGATATGGTTCCATTTGGTTTTGATTCAGGCGTGGGAGGTAAGAGTGGAGTTAGCAAGTCAGAAAAGGTATTCATAGCTATTTCATATAAACCATTCAAAACCGGATTAAACTTATATCTATTTATAACCTTCCCTTTTATGAAAAATCCATGTCGGTAGAGGAGCGTTGAAGAGGAAGAGTTTCTGATCAACAAGCGGGCTTGGGACATAGCAATGGGACCAGGAAAAACTCTGCCAATGCAAATGTTTATGGCGTGGATGAGCGGTACGAGCGTGCAGATATTCTCTATTTTGATTACCGGGATGGTTCTTTCAACCCCTGTTACGTCGTTGCTATCTATTGGGAGCACCTTTGGTCCTCTTGAGGGACCACGCAGCCTGGGCCCTCAGAAAATGTTGTTTATTCTGATTAATTTAGCTGGTGTGATGTTTGGGCTTTACCGGTTGAGTATCATGGGTCTGCTGCCTACTGCCACCTCTGACTGGATGATTTTTTCAGTGCCAACCCGTTTCTCTGAATATTCTCTAATTTGATTTCCTTTTCTTATCGCATGAATGTTTTTTTTGTTTTTTTATTTTACAATAAAAGCCACTGAGTAAATATTTCTTTTTTCTCCTCCCATATAAAAAATTAAAATTTTAATGCGAAAATTTCCAGTGATCTTAATAGACCATTCCCCTCGCATTGATTTAAGCTCAGATTGTTTTGATTGTTGCTGTTTTTAATTTTTTTCACTTTTGCATAATTTTGGGCTGACTGATAATGTATATCCCCCTCCCAAGAGGTTGATAATGATTGGGTTGTTTAGACCAAATAATCCATTTCTCTATATTTTGGCTGATTGTTAAAAATACGAAAATCCTCACGATTCAACAATCGGAGACTCAAACTTTATTTCTACGACGGAGCTGCACTGCCAATCCTCTATTTCGCTCGCCCGAAATCCCACACTAGACTTTTGTCTTCCCATTTCCGTATATAAACTCTGTCTTACCCCACCTTCCTTAATAGGAAAATAGTCATCATTGATCAGTTGTATCTTTTGATAAATTTCTTGAGTAGAAATACTGCCTGTACAAAGTTTTGTTCCATTCTTTAATAATGTTTAATCCATCTAAAATATCATTTATTCTAATACTATTATCAGCAGGTAATTCAAATTTATATTTTAATCACTCTTTCCACTACTCCCAGTTTTTCTAACTAACCAACTCTGTTTATTATTATTACCTTTAGCTTGCGCTGAAATAGCATATGTTACTGTTTACGAGACTTTAGTTATAACAGAAACAGCTTATTCTCAGTTCCCCCCCTCTACATTCACTCCATCAAATTCACCATCATTACCACCTACAATCCCGCCAACTTCCGCAGACCCAACACTACCAACAGCTCCAACACAAACACCTACATCAACTTCAACTCCCACAACCTCAACTCCCACAACATCAACATCTCAGCCAGCGACAGTTGATTCAGTTGGACCAAGTCCTTCCTCCTCAAAATCATCAGAGGGAGGAAAAACCGATCCAGTCCCAAGTTCCTGCGCACCTATAAGTGTAGATTTCTCGGCGGGACAACAGCTACCATCTGCTTTCAAAATCGACTACTGCCCCCAAAACGCTGTAGTCAAAAACGGTCTTTTGAACATGATCCTCACCCAAGAATGCGGCACCACTATATCCCTAGCTAACACCATATCCAAATACGGCAAATTCACAGTCGTTGCCCGAATGGCCCCTTCGCCTGGTGCCGTTACCGCATTCATTTTCATTGGTCCTAGTCCATCCGACGAAATCGATATCGAATTCGTCGGCACTGATACATCAAACTTCCAGTCAATGTACTTTGTTAACGGCCAACGGATCGACCAGCTCGCCCAATACCATACGCCTGGTGGCGACCTCTCTGTAAATTATCATGAATATGGCATCGAGCTGCTTGCTGACCGAGTTAATTGGTTCGTTGATGGGAATGTCGTTAGGACACTTGCTCGTACAGATCGTGGGTTCCCTGTGAATGCTGCTGCTAATGTTAGATTAGGCGTTTGGGACGGGTCTAGCGTAAGTGCATGGGCCGGTACAGCCGATTTTTCTACTGGACCCAAAACTTCATTTGTCAAATCTTTTACCTTCACTCCATACTGCTAATCACCCCCTCCCCCCATGTATACATTCTGCATAATTATCATCATATTTTCACCATACAATAAATTTCCGTGATAAAAAAATAAATAAATCATATCTTCATCTTAACAAAGCTTCTTTTTACCAGTAATATATTTTTTCAAAAAAAATTAGAGATTTATTACAATTTTTTTTGTCACCATTTAATACAAACTCTACTTTCATTCACTAAAAAACAGATTTTTTTTAAAATTTTGGGTTCGATTAAAAGTACATTTTTCCAATTGAATAGATATATTTTGTTGTGAAGTTTAAGTGAAGTTTATAAAAAGTATCAAAAACTATAAAGAAAAATTAAAAAATTAAAAACTAGATTAAAACCTTCTCTGCTTCTCTAGCAACTCTATTCCTCTAGGTTGTTGTCTAAAGGAGACTGGGTAACCACTCAATCTATGAAATTTAAGTGCTCTGGGCAAGCAGATGCCTACCATAAATTTGGCTTTTTCCAGCACAGTTTTAAGGTCATCAGAATCAGTTTATAGTGATATTAAGCATCGTTTAGACCTTCCCTAACCCAACCAAGGGGTTTTACAATTACCCTCGACTGGATTAATCTGAAACTCATATATTTGATTTTTTTTATCAGATGGATCGGCTCATATATGAACCGACTGATTCTCGCATAAGCAAAAGAGAATATTTTCCTAGTTCAAAAAAAAAAAACTTACACTAATATATTTCTAGACTTGTTCTATATAAAAGGTCTATAAACAAATCTACACCCTACGCCCCAGTAAAGAAATATTATTCCCATCTCCAAATATACAATAATCAAAAATATGATCAAATGAAGCCTTGAGAGTACAGGCTTAAAACGATTCATTAGATTTTAGAAACGAAATGATTTTTTTTTAAATTTTGTGTGGAAATATGTTTTTAGTTAATAAAAGATACAGAAATAGAATCTTTAGTTAAAACAGTGCTCAATATTATATGATCTTGCAATATAAATATTATTAGGTTCTTTAAAATATAGAATACTGTTGGTTTTATTAACTCTGAAATTTCTATAAGAGGGAACTAAAGTAACAGAGAAACATTGATGGTTGCATAAAGAACTATTTTTAAAGATTTTATACCATGAAGTATAAAATTATCATTCTACACTGAAAAAAAATTCTTAATTATTTTTTTATTAAAAAAAGAAATTAATGTATTCGAGAAATATTTGGAATAAAAAGAAATTTCACACTTTGATTTGTTTTACTTTTAAACTTGTAGCAATAAATTAGGCGCAACTATTCCAGGAAAAGCTTTAGCAAGGTCTATATCTCTATTCTTCATCTTTTTATACTCATCATGATGTTTCAAGACTGAGTTATAAAGCTTGTTTATTTCGGTGGAAATATAGCTTATCTCCTCAGATCCCATTTTTTTGTTATACTTTTCATCCCCTAAAATAGATCTTATACGTTCGAAGACCCCTTTAGCTAAACTGTGAACGTTGACTAAATAGAAAATTTTCCAATCTCGATATATATCATGAAGCTCTGCCGGATGATTATATACGATTTTAACATGATCAGTGAGATCAGTGATTGTTCTCGCTACTGGAACAAGAACTTTCGGACTTAAAAAAGTATTTACAATAGCAATCGAGTCCAACATGCCTTTATTAAAAAATTCTGTTTTAATAAACCTCAAAGCATTCATATAACTGTAGAATAAATTATCAACTAATTCTATCTCTTCCTTTAGAATCTTTTCGGCATCTTCATATTTTTGGATTCTTGACTGGTAAAACCATTTTTCAAGGGCGAATGGGGATTTCAGCACCAAACCATCATCAATCTCATTTTCAAAATCGTCTATTACTTCTTCCAGAAATAATCCGTGGGCACTTTTAAACCTCCACTCTTTATTCAAGGCGCCTTCTTTACATAAAATATCAGAGTCAGAGTCAGAACTCGAACTACTAGCTCCAGTCAACAGAAAGAATAAAGGTTTAACTGCCAATAGCAAGACCGACTTGAAGTTCATTTTGAAATACATTACTTTCAAACAATAATTTACTGAAATAGTCAAGCAGTTACCAGAGTATTTATATCAAAAATTCTACTCGATTAAACTCCCAAAAAATTAAAAAACTCTATTGAGAGCTTTAGCCTTCTCCACCCACTCACCCATCCCCCCAAATTAAATTATTTTTCCCTTGAAAATTTTTTTTTTGTATAAAATAACTGTAATTTCTCTCTTTTTTTTTACCTCATTTTAAAAAAATTAATGCATCTCCTGTATGTATTCAATAGGCTAATGCTTAAATGGATAATCCCAACATTGCATAGAACCTTTTTCGATTAATCAAGATTATATGGGTAAATTTCACTATAACCATTTTTTGTATATTGGAATGTTAAATTATGTAAAAAAAAAAAAATAACAACTCGAAATTTATCAAACTATTTTTTATAATTTGAAAAATATTCAATTTTCATCATAATAAATCTTTTGATTGAAAATTTGAGCTTTTTTTAATTTTAATTTTTGGGGGTTTCTCGTCAGATAGGATCCATAATTTTCTGTTCAAATTCATTCGATTTTTTTTTTCTTAAAATTTTTTTTTTTAAAGCGATTTTTTGAAACTATTATCTTTTCAGAAAAATATAATCATGCGTATTACAACATGGTATAGGGTTAACTAATATTACAATATATAATTTCCAACTTGATACTTGTAGATAAAGATGGATACTTTTTTTTTTGGAACACGTAATTTTATTGTAAGATAACTTCATTAAAAACTATACTAAAAAATTTGAAAAAAAGAAAAAGACGTGCAGAAAAGACTATTATCTAAACTAAAATAAGCTCCTCTGCCGGACTACCGGCTGCGAACCTACGGGAAAAGGGTGCAGTAACCAACCGAAAGACCCCCCCTGACATTGCTTCAAGTAGGCTGGATGACTCAGGTAACGTGCAGTCATGAATTAAGCTCTTTGTCAACGAACAATAGTTTGTTGAATCTACTGAGCTCCTAGTCAGAGCCTACTTCTAACAGGATTAATAAAGCTAGGTTCCTACCCAAACGTGGGATTGATCGACATGGCTTTCCTAAAAATAGAAGTTAGACGCTGAGATCCGTCTGACATTCGAACGCTGGACTTGTGCACTAGACTATGTCTCAGCTGTACTAAACCATCTGTTCCTCCTGTTTCTAAGTGGTCCTCCTCTGGAATCGATGTCCTCTGAATCGCTGTGCGCTGTCTCTACTATTCCCAACCAAGAATAGTACAACGCTGTGTGAAATTTTAGTTTAGTGTACTTCAAAAAGTACACTATTAATCCCCTAAACCACGGCAAGGTATTTCATTCTTAGGGGATAGGTTTTGCTCATAATAGTATAAAGGTCACATCGTTTATTAAATAAAAAATTTTTACTTGAAAATATCTCTATAATGTCCAAGCTACACCTTGATTTAGTTTTCTTTATAATATGTTACCAATGGAATTTCTAATGATGATTGAGGAATCTTAAAATCAAAAATTATACATTATTGCTGATTATTTTTGATTTGAAAACTCACTGAATAATATAATTTATAAATTAATCTTGATATAATACTTTTTACCATATTTACTGAGTTAAAGACAAATAGTTTAAATATGTTCCTTGTATAAATCCGATATTTCTACTAAGGTTTGATTAAGCCAGTCCGAAAACTATCCCATTATATATAATTCTTTGGTTTTCAAAGATGAAAATATTTTTAAAAATTTTGTATATCATTTTTTGAGTTTTTTAATTTATTTACATTATCAAGCTTTATTTCTAAAGCGATAATTTTTTTTATCTTAGGATTTTATTTGAGGAGAAAATTATATAAATAACAATACTTTATTTTTACATAAAATATAAAAATTATTTAAAAAAGCTACTAAAAATATAAAGTCCTAAATTATTCCTATCTTCAAGGCGAAGGTTGTACATTAGTAGACAGGTTTTGTAACAATATTTTTTCAAAATCATTTTTAAAAGGTCTATTTAGAAATGATATCAATAGTATAAGCCACAATATCTGTTAGAATATATTTAAATAAATAAAAAAATGTGATTGGGATAGAGACTGGTTAACACATTCTTTTATCAATTGAAAAAATAAAATTATTCAAGATACAAGATATTGATTCAATTTATAAAGGCTTAATAGAGTAATAATCAGACCAGGACAAATCTCAAACAGGAATAATCGAATATGAATAAGTTCAGCCTAGCGTACTTCCTGCAACAGCAGTCAATACTCAACCAGTAAAAAATGCACCAGCGTTTAGCACCTTATAGTAGGAAAATCATGGCAAAAAAATTATTATTATATAACGCGAATCCAATTTTATTAACATTGATAGATGTAGGTTCTAAATAGATCAAAGATTTCAATGAATTTATGATTACTAAAGTCGAGCTAGATCTCAAATCCTTAAGGGGTCAATCTTCCAACCTACTTGAAATAACGTCGGGTTTGGTCAATCAGGTTGAGGATATGGCTCCACTTTCCCTTATGCACTCTGCCGGTATACTGCCAAAAGAATTTACTAGAAAGAAGATATCAACCATTCTCTATGCCTTGCACTTTTTTTCCTGTCTATTTCACCATAATAATTTTTACAGTTATGGTAAATGGGCTATTTACCTATTTAGATTTGACCTGTTGGAAATTTCACTTCCTTTTTGACCACTCAAAATAAAATATTAATATATGGACATAGATTTGTGTATTTTGGGAAAAATAAATATTTGTATTTGCAAAAAAAATTCTTTAATATGAAAAACAGTTGGTCGATCCATTAGGTGAAATTTGCAGTATGTCAATAATTTTTTACCAGTTTTCATTGATATATTTTTCAGTTTAATTTCATGAAAAATTAAAATTAAAAAGTTTAAAGGGATGAAAAAACATAAAAGTAATTCCATTTCAAGACCTCATAATTAACCAATTATAATCAAAACATGAAAAAGTGCAAAAATATTACTTTCATAATATTGCAAAGTTAAAGATTAAAATTAAAAAGCTTTATTTATAGCTAATCCAATTAATGAGATACAAAGTTAAAATATTGCACTCTATGACTTCAAATTCTAATCAAAAGTGTTCATTTCACAAAAACTTCTGTGAAGCCGAAAAATAACAAAACCACAATAGTATAAAAAAATAAAATTCAATATACAAAAAAGCATTATATTATTGAATAGAGATTTTCTAAAAGATTTGGAAAGAATATATATATAAGTAAATAAATGAAATTATATTTCTAAAGATAGTGTCGTAATTTATTAATAGGCGATTAATTCAAAACCTTACATTAATGAAAATTTCCAGATTTGTATTGTATGATAATGTTCATTTATTTATTAAAAAAAATCTTTAATCAAAAATATTAATCATTTTCAAATAGTCTGTTTTTCGCACTATAACTTATTTTAAGTTTACAAAGTATAATTTAAAATCTTTATATCAATTCCAGGTGTTGTTCCAATTAAATAAATATGAATATAATTTCAACAATTGGTTTTCGTCTATTCTTTATATTCATATTTTTAATAAAAAAGCTATTCTTTCACTATAAAATTGGTGAGAAAACAAAACCCAAAATATTTTAAAAGCTATTTATGTTTAATAAAAAAGATCCTCTTGGATTTATTTTTTAGCCAATTTGATAGAGAGGATATGCTAAAATACAAAGTAATTATATTTTTTTGACATCAAAAACTCATAAAAAGAATTGGAAATTTATTTATTTTAACAAAATTATAAATTTTTATGAAATATTTTAATTATTGTCTATAAATTAAATTAACTAGTAGCTTGGCGCTCGTATATTTGGATATTTTTTGTGAAATTCGCTATCTCTGCCTATCCAAACCAGTGTATCCCTGTGAGATTTAGTGATTTTTTCATGTATAGTTCTATAATTGGCCATATAATCTATTAATTCTTGATTTTTTAAGTTGCTCCAGTCTGTATCACAAATAAACCTTTTTATAAAAATGAGAATTCCTTTAGCTAAAAAGTGAGTATTTTTTAAATAATAAATTCTCCATTCATGGATAAGATCTTCAAAGTTTTCGTATTTTGTATAAACTGATTTAAGGAAATCTATAAACTCGTTAAAGTTCCTTGTCACTGGAACGTGTTTAAAATTATTCATGTCTTTTTTTATCTCCGCAATAGTCGATTTAATTCTACCTGTATAATAGCCTATAATAATTTTCTCGCTAATTTTGATATAAGAATTATAAATAATTTCGATAAATTCTATCTCCTCTTCCAATAAAACCACAGAATCCTCTACGCCAAAAACTCTTGATTGATAAAACCACAACTCTAAAGTAAATGGATAATAAATCCCACAATTACTAAGAGTTTTTTTTTTGAAATGATCGGCGTCGTTTTCTGAGAATAAAATAGTAGAGCTTCTAAATCTCCACTTTTCTTTTAAATAAGATCGATTACATTCAGAAGCAACTCCTACTGGGATTTCTTTGAAGATAAAAAAGATTAAAAAAGTGAAAATAAATTCTATAAAACGATCCATTTTAGAAGGATAATTGCAATTTTTTTATAAGTTGTTCCAGAAAATTGGTTTTGAATTATTGATCTCAAAAAAATAACAAATTTATAGAGTTTATAAAACTTATAATTTTAGATCTATTAGTCTGCATTTTATTTACTGGGATTTAGTATTTCCTTAAATACCAAATCTTCATAGAATATTCTCAAACTATTATCATTAAATTATTTTTTGTTAATACTAAAAATTAATATAAGGACATTGGCATATTTCTAAATGAAAAACCTGTATCAGTGCATATTATTTTACTTGTTATATAAAAAATAGAACACGTAAAAATAAACCATTCTGAAAATTCAAAAAAGCAAGTTTTTTTGTTGTTGAAAAATACCTAATTCTATAATCCAATCGGCAAAAAAAGCTTAACTTTTTAATTTAATTTTAGAATGGTATTAAATTGAAAACACTCGAAAATATTAATCTTATTTCAATGCAGTTAAAGAGGAATTTTTAATTTTTTAATTAATTATAAAAAAATTCTGATAAAAACTCAAGTATCATTAGCAGTTTTTAGGAAAATTTTAAACTGAATAAAGGGAAATATGCTAAATCTACTGTGATTACCTTGAACAAGATTTAAAATTACAAATACCTTTTACTAGAAAAATTCTAAAAAGGTATCTAAGCTATGTTTCATACCCACAGATATATCCGAAAGAAATGAATTCACACTTTTAAAGGATGGTTAAAATTGAACATTTATATACATATTAATCAATAGCAAAGAAATTAAGCGATATATTAGTCCATAGATAAAGAAAAAACAATAAAAACACGTATTTTCAACTTAAATATCTAATCAGATAAATTTTAATCAATTATAGAACAATTTTTTTGATGACGGATTAGAAAAATCAAGATTTTAAAAACTTTTTGAAAAGTCTTGAAAAATGAAAATCGATCATTAAATCGACTTGTAGATGGATTCTGGTTATTTTCTAGAAAATAGCCATAAGTATATATAAAAATTATTTCAGAAAATAAACCGATATTAAATTCGTTTAGCTTCAGTAAAATATTCCTACAAATGATTTTGATTCTGAAGATCAAATTGAACTAACTCTTTTTTCCGCTAAAAAAAATGGATTAATGATATACAATCAGAGAATCTGATTCCATCATTGGATTTTTGATATTTGGATTTTTCTATTTTATATAGAACTAAAACTTCTTGACTTACATCAAAACTGGCTGAAAAAAGAATGGGTTCCCATTCAACGTGCAATATTTAAAATAATGAATAAATTATAATCGAATGGTTTTTTAATAAAAAAAGAAAGAGTTTGTATTCTCAAATGAAGTATATTAATGAAATTGATTTTAAATTTCGGTAAAAAATCAATATAACAGACCGAATTTTATATAAAATTTAATCTAACTTTAAGAAAAAAAAGGAAAATATTATTTTAGAAAATCACTTTTCTTAGCAAATAAAAATAGCGGCAGTACTTATTGCCACAGAGTTCGAAAAATTGTACTTTCGATGTAAAGTTTGTAACTTAGGGATTTTTAATGGGGCATCGAATAAATTAAAAAATTTTAAAAATTAAACACAAAGCCTCAATATGAATAGATATAATTTTTTGAGTTTAATCAATATTAAATTTTAAAGTGAGATTTTCTCGAATAAAATCATTATTTGTGTATGGATTAATCTATATTAAATATATATATCTACAAATTTTTATTTCTCGGAAGGAAATGATAAATCAAAGCTTTAACAATGAAACTTGAATTTTAATTTCTTATATTTTTTAGTAGATACAAAGCAGGATATTTAAGTTTACTTTACTTAATTTTAAAAAAAATTATCTTCTAATTTGTATAGATTATTATGCGTCGAGTATTTAGGAAATAATTAAATTTCTCTAATCCAGCGTTATTACATTTAAAGCGGCATTTTTTTATAAAAAAAACCAGAATTCTATTTTATAAAGGGAAGATAATAATTAGCCGAACACATACAAATGGTAATTGTCAAAAAAAAAATAAACTAGTGAAATTAATATATTTTTTTTCGAAAAAAAAAGTTTATTAGTATTATCTATTTATATCTACTCTTTTTTTTTTGAATAAAAGAATATTATTGTAAGATAAGGCCATTAAATTTTTTGCAAAAATAGTATGAAAAAATAGCGACAAATTAGATACTATTACCTTAACTACAATAATATCCTCTGAAGAACTAAGAGGTTGCGCACATGAGGAAAAATAGTGCAAGCTACCTACCAAAAGATATCCCATAGTATTGCTCCAAGTAGTTTATGACTAAGGTTATATGCAGTCAAGAATTAAGATTTTTTTCGATGAAAAACATATTATTGAAGCTACTGAGCTCCTAGTAAGAGTCTACTTCTAACAGGACTAATAGAATTAGGCTCCTACACAAGCGAGGGTTTGATCGGCATAGCTTTCTTACAAATAGCTGTTAGACGCTGAGATCCGTCTGACTGTTGGACGCTGGACTTGTTCACTAGC
>LSSL01001105.1:5172-15376 GCA_001953115.1 Smittium mucronatum
AGTGAATTATTGGTTATAAGAATGACCCCACAGGTCCAGAAAAAAAGGTCTATTGGAATGAAAACCCCTGTAAAAATTGAGACTCATAATTTGATTTTGATTTTGATTTTTTCTTGGCATGTTTTTTATTCCAGAAATTTAGGGCATTTTAATTTATAAAACCCTTTTTTAAATCTCATTTCTTTTGATTTTTGCAAGTGATTTATTAATATTTTGATTTTTAAATGCTAAACCTGAAATTATAATTTAAAAATCTTTTTGATATTTAGAACAAAAAATAGATATCAAAAGAGCGAAATTATATTGATACACATTTTGGTAAATTGAGCTACTATGTTCATCTCAAATAGAATGTATTAAATCGAAAAATTAACATCTATTTAAAAATAACGAAATTTTTCGAATGATAGATAATTTTTCAATTGAATTTGTTTAATGCAAAATTAATAAACTTATTCAATTTCCAAGATTGCATATAGATATATATAATTATTATATCGCTTTTTAAAGCATCTGAAAAATATCATTTTATTTTGTTTGATTTAAACAATAGCCAAAAAAAAGTCTTTATTCCATTAAAAGGCCTGAATTGCGTTGGTAGCCTAATTTATTAGAATGTAATTAGTATTATTTTTTAAAATATTTATAAGCTAAAACGAAAATAAAAAGAATTTAGGGGGCTTTTATCGATTGATATCTACTTTTTTTTATTAAAATTAATGCTAAATATTAGAATTTGATCATTTTTAATTGCAAAAATAATGTGTGATATATTGGTTATTTTTTAGCACACCAGACATTTTACTTGGAAATTTTTCTATCTTCATTTTAGAAAAAATCTAGATTTGTAATAAATCTTTTTTTATTAGTTAAAATGTTTTAATTAGCGAATTAAAATCGTTATAAATCAAAATTAGGGAAATTTATCTCAATTTGAGAATATAAATAATTATTATGCAAAATTAACCTATTTGACTTTGTGGAAAAAAGTATCTTGTATACATTAAATTATCCCATATAGAAACTATTATCATATTACTGGTTTTTAAACAAATAGGTTTTTCTCCAGAAAAAACTAGTTTGATTTACAATATTTATTTTCTAACTTATTTTTCACAAAATATTACTCAATATTTTCTGTTTATTTTTATATTTTTCTATTATAACTTCTAAATACTATATTTAATGATTGGTTTTAAAAGCAAAAAATTTCCCTTTAATTTTAGTTATTTATAATTCAATCCTGTAAAATTGAATAAGATGAAACTATTCACTACATAATTTTTTAAATAAAATTTAAACTCTATAGACAAATTCATAACTTATCCACGACACCATTTTTTGGCTCAGACCCTGAAATGGTAATATAATCGCTATATGATAAATTATTATGTAGATAAGACGCTTATTTTTTACAAGTTTTATTGTCCAAGATTAAAGCTAAATTTGATTTTCATATCCAAATTTTATTGAAAAATAAAAAGGATTATCTATGTAGAGGATATTCTTGGTCTGGGGAAGACTTCCTCAAAAATATTATTCATAATTTTAAAATTCAAATTTTTCTTGCGGATTCCCAGCAGGTTCCTGATAGACGATAGAATTTTCTGAAGTCATCAATTCACTCATTTTAATCAAAAATCTAAAATTGTTTGAGGATTATTGTGACAAGTTGTTAATTTTTTTTTAGGTCTTAGTTTATATTTTTATTACTATTTTATTATTTTTTTGTTAGTAAAATATATTTCTAACAGTACTATTTATAGAAGAGTATAGAAAGTAACGAAGTTATTGAAATATTTGTGTCTTTAGGTATTTTCAGTAATATGAAAATCTTATTTTATAGTTGTAAAAATTTAGTTTTCCAACTAATATAGATTGATATTAAATTATTATATATTTGATGCATGCTTTTTTCTAATTTATTTTCATATAAGTTTCTTTTATACAGTATTTTTTTCATAGGGTATTTTTCTTTTTATGATATTTGATATTCTTTCTCTCGGTTTATATTTAAAATTGATATATTATAATTTATAAGTTTTTTTGATTAAAATCTTTTATCCCTTTGCTGATAAATAAACTTATAAATCGATATTAATTTCAAATTAATATATCTATAATTTAATCTCTTAGCAAATATATTCTTTTAAATTTATTTTCTAAGAAAATTACAACTTTTATCTTTCAGTTGTTTGAAATTTTTTTTATCATTTTTTTTATCATTTTTCTTGAAATCTTTGTAAATAATCGATGATGATTGATAAAGTCCTTATTAATTATTTAAATTGTAATAATTTTATAATTTCCTTATTAGGATTTCCAAAATATACCAAAAATGAAAACCTTATCATACTCTACAATATTTTTTATTCCGTTTTTTGTGCCCAATTATTTTTTAAATTAAATCACGTAATTATAATTAAAATTGAGCCTCTTCAATTATATTAAAATTAAATCTAATGGAAAAATGAAGATTCAATATATTTTTGAAGAATATGGAGTAAATTAAGTAATATTAACACTAATGAATCTAAAAAAAAGTGAAATAATTTTTAGCGGTTAATATAAATAAAAAATTTAAATAAAAGCTTAAAAAATAGCTTTTAGTGCAATAATAGATACTAAATTTTCTCCTACAAAATTAGGCATATCGCTAACAAAATTTTATGATAAATTATTCAAATTCTCTTTCAAATAAAAACTAATTTTACATAGTTACTAAAGGAATCTGATCTACCATTATCTTAAATACTGTCAATTATCAAACTAATGATTTTAAATCAAGGTTAAAAATCACTATTATGGTTGATATTTTATACAAAGAGCTCTATATTTTCTAAGCGAACTTAGAACATTAAATTGATTTATTTTTATTTTTATTTAATTCAAAGTCATATAAATATTAATTTTATCAATTACTAAATTATAATTTTTTTTTTTTTATTTATACAAATTATTAATAAATAAGATTCCTAATCTGATTTTTATTATTTGTTAATCTGCATAAATATATTTCAGTTACGATTGAAAGATACTAAAATAATCATTTCGTTCTTATTAACCATGCAAAAAGTTTATATTAAAATATAAGTTGAAGTATGGATAAAATTATAAAATATAGGCTGATAAAAATATCAATAGATGTTTAAACTCAAGATATTCAGTCATTTCCAACTTACTCGTTCAAAATTAGACTATGAAAAAATAAATTCTTCATAAATTCTTCCAATCATGATGCTTAAATTGGCGGAACTTAATTATAGTCCATTTAAGTGAAGTTAAGCCAAAAAAAAATCTTACGCAATGAAAATTAAAAATATAATATAGACTTAAATTCTTAGAACTTTTGTGTTAGGGAAGTGGATTGGCCCCAAAACAATTTAAGATATACTCCTATATCTTCACCACTACGAAAAAATCTAAATATATTGTGTTTTTACGTGGCTTCCAAAAAATTAAAATTATATATATATTTGTAGTAATAGCGAGTTTTTTATTTAATCGAAAATTTTAACGATATTAAATCTAAAATAGGATAATCTTAAAAAAACTCTCTGCACGCCTGAAATTTCATGTTAATAAATCAAAATGTCAACCACATCAAGTTTCATCTACATTTCATATGGAATTTTAAGCTTATCAGTTATCCAATTTGTAAATTAATTTATAAGACACAATCAAAATTTTATCTGATGAGGCTTCGTATTTCATTTGGAGAAATCTTATTTCAAAGCACATTTTTTATGATCGTTATTTTTTCATTTTTTATATTCTATCTCAATTTTAAGAGCTATTCCATATATATGAGAAAAAAATTATTGTATATTATATTCCTTTTCTATAATTTACTCGAATTTTTTTGTCATGACATAAATTGATTTCAAAAGAACCTTTTTCTTGTAAATTACTAACAAATATTCAGTATCATCTGTAGAAATAATTGAGATTTTATTTTTTATAATCTTTTCTTCTTATAATTCAAATCAATATTTTTCTTAATTGATATTCGTATAACTTGATTGATGTTAATAATTTATTTACTAATTTATAAATTAAATTTAAGAAAAAATAGCTATCATTTCACACATAATCCAACTTAATCCATAAACGTAAATTGCATATCTTGCTAGTGTCGTATTAAAAACGCGATTCATGTTAACTAATTTTTCCACTTAGTATTAAAATTGAACATAAAAGGTAGTGATTTTCATTTTCTACTTTTAAATTTTTAAATAAGTAGCCTTTTATTTATATATTCATATAAATGACTTATCCTGAATATATAAAAAATGACTCTACAAGAAATTAAAAATACTTAGTCTTAATTCTAGAGACCCTTAAAGGTTATTATTGGGCTTATATCATGAAAAACTATCTAGCGAAGGGAGGTATTTACTTTGGATGAAGATCGTTAGACGAGTAAAAGGATCGAATAAGTGAACTGAAATCACCCTGCGGTTTAAAGTGAATATTAATTAAATAGAATGAAATGGTGATATTTTGTAATGATGAACGGTATTTTCAGGGAAATGACTAAAAAATCTCTCTGAAAACATTGTTTCTATGGAATTTTGTATTCGTATTACCTTATTTTAGTTCTTTTGAGTATTTAGTAAACCAAAACTATTCAAAAATAGTAAAACTTATGTTCTTTCAATTAATTAACAATATTTTGAATTTATTTAGTCACTGATTATTTTTTCCTCTTTTAAAAAAAAAAAATTCTAAACTATCATAAAATATCACTAAAAAATATCATATATTAACCCAATAAAATCTTGATGAAAAAATAATAATTTCTTTTTGGATCATATTATCAAAAAATATTTATACCGTATCGAAGGAGTTAAAAATAGATAAAAAAATAAGTCTTTTAATATTAATGTTATTATTCGTTTTCTCATATGATAAAATACTACTGAATATGAAATTAAAGAATTCTTTACCAGTACGATATGAAATATAATTATAAAATATTTTTTGAATCTTAAAAAAAGTTTTGCAAAAAGTTAGTTTTTTTTATCCTTCTTTTGTTTCCGTTATTTAATGCGGTTAATTCGATAATGGTGTTGCTTTAGACATTGCGAATGCAAATGGGTTTGTGGATGAGATATTTTTTTTGATTGATTATGTTTTATTTGATATTATTTTAGTAAATCCAAGTTCTAATTTTTTTGAGATTGCAAATATTTCTAAAATTTAAATTTAAATTAAAAATAAATATAAAATCACAATTACAATTACAATTGATTTTATTTTAGATTTTTAATCGAAATCAAATTTTATTCCTTTTCAAATATATACTATGTTTTTTAGGATTCTTTTATCATAAGATCTCTATTAAATTTTAATAATATCTATTATAATAAATATTTATTGAATTATTAATCACTAAATATATCGTAATTCAAAATTAAATTATAGCTACTATCTAAAATATATTAATTCAAAAATAAATATATAATCAAGCAAAAAAATAAAAATATAAGGAAATTACCTCAGCATCATTCTAAATAAACAAGAATTAATTTCTTTTTTTAATCAAAAAAATGTTAGTTTTTTTGTAATCGATTTTATAATAGAATAAGTAAAAATTTAATAAAATAAGGACGCTTTTTTCTTTTTGAAACTAAAAATAAAGATTCTTTGAAAATTATAAACAGAAAAAAATAATATTGCAAATGTAATTTATCTATTCTGAAGACAAAAGGCAGTAAATTCATAATAAATTTATATAAATAAATGAAAAATGATAAACTGAAAAAAAAAGAAAGTTTTGCAATAAGTGAATACTTAATTTGATCAGAATTGGCATTCTCATTCGATGTAACGATTTATTCAAAAAATATATTGAATTCACAATTTTAATTGAAATTAAATTTATACTAACAATTATTAAGGAAATACAAAAAGAATTTTATTAAAAAAATGAGAAATCAATTTAATTTATTGTTTTTAATTACTTATTTAAGTAATAAACTATTTAAACATGCTTACCTTTTCGATTTTTATTCATTTATTTTTATATACGTAGGTTTTAGTGTATTTAAAATAATGGGAAAAAATCATAAATTTTATTTTTATATTGATATATTTTATTAGTTTCGATCAAATTTTATACAAATATAATTAAATTTTAATTAACTCTATGATCCAATAATTTATTCATTTTTAAACAAGATTTTATAGGGTCAATTTATAAATAATTTAATAATGATACTGTTGAATATTTTAGTAGTTTTTATTTTTAGTATAAATTAAAATAACTAGATAATAAATAAATACTAAATTTAGTGAATATTTAAATATTACCCAGTGTATTTTTATTAATTTTTATTTAATTAGAGAATTAAAAATTAAAAAATAAAATCGATTTTTCTCGCCATGATTCAACTTCGTTTTATATTAATTTAGGATGTATTTTTACTAATATGTGCACTAGTTACTACTTTTTATATTGTCATTATTTAAAAAAACACTTGCCTACCCCAATCTATTTATTATTAATTAAGGACCTATGTATATCGAACTCAATTTCATGCTCAATTTCATGCATAATTTCATTCTGTATTTTGAATTGCTTTTTAATAGTAACTTCTCGTCTATTTTTTAAGTTTATTTATTATTATTTTTATAATATCTAGTATCCATTATTTTTTTTTCCATCTTAATTTCAGATATTCTGTGTAAAAATCCTAATCTATAAATAAAATTTATCTCATAGAAATTTACTGAAAATAGCTCATTTACATCGGGTATATACATTTCTCCAGGTAATCACTGCTCTCTGTTATATAGTGCCATGAGTGGGATATTAACATAGAGCTTTGAATTGCTGACCAATTTGCAAAGGTTAGTACGTATACGCCCTTATTCCTGTCCTTTTGTTAATTATTCACGAATTCACGAATTCACGAATCATGGACTTTAATTTTCTGGTGAACCCACAAGTCAAACCACTAGTTTTGTGATGATAAGGTGGATATTATAAATGCTTCATATTAGTATTTTCACATGTATTTTTTATAGATTTTCTAGTAAATTCTATGCTCTTGTCTGAAAATGTTTTTTCTGGGAAAGCATGAACTGAGAATATTTTTTATAGTAGCATGCTGGCAGCTGTTTCAGAAGTTACACACTTTACTGCTAAAACTTTGAACCGTTTGGTAAGTAAATCTGTGAAAACTAATATATAAATTTTTAAACTTTCTGTCTGTGGGAATGGCCCACAATGATCCTTAGATACAATTTCGAACATTCTTTTTTTATTAATCAGCTACAATTAATCTGCTCATCTGACTTTTCTGTGTTTTTTATTTTGAATATGTGGCAATTTCTGATATCAAAATGTAATTATTTTTTCATATTTTCAAAATATATGGCCTTCTTATCTTTAACGATTTTCGGTTTCCTAGATACCCTATTCAATTAATATTATAGTAGCCTTTTAATATTCCATTAGATAGAAATTCCGATAAAATTAATTATAAGTTAGAATATTATTATACTGAAATCTTATTCAAAAAACCCAAAATCTGATACAAATCAAAAAAATCTGACATCCATCAATAAAATTTGGCACTAGATGTATTTTTCGGTTGTACGACATTTCACCGAAAGAAAAATGGCACAAATAAGTTTAATCCAATTAATTTGGATAAATGGACATTTCATCCAAAAAAATTTGGCTAATTCCACCCATAGTAAAAATTTGCGTTTATATGAATTCTTTATTAAATCTAGCACTTATGTGTTCAGGATCCGATAATTTGAGTTAGAAACTCAACTATTTCTGTCTTCCATCATAATTTTTAAAAAAATAAACGTATTCGTTCTATTAGAGTGTTTTTAGCAGCTTTTCAAGATCTTATACGGATTTTCTTTCTTAAAAAGTCATGATAGTATTTACAATTCATATTTTTCAAGATTTTATTATGTTTTGAAAAGACTTTTTGATCGCAAAGTGAGTTATAGAAAAAAAAAATCTCCAATTTTCATTTATTGATGTCTTCATTTGATGAAATGGCATTGGGCGATATTTCCATTCGGTGAATTGTCCATTGGGTCAATGTGCATTTGATGGAATGAATTTGGGTCAAAAAATTGGGTCAAATGTCGCGGCACCGTATTTTTCATCATAAAATTTTACTCCCTTCACTAATTTTTTTTTCTATTGGCCAAATAATTTATATAAATATTTTTTTTCCAGATTTGGAATCATATTACTATAACTAATGAAAGCTCAATTGGTTTATTGAAAAAATGAATTTTATAAATTTGGAAAGATTTTTTTTATAAATTGTGAAATATTTTACACCTTCTCATTTATAAAAAAATAAAAAATTCATGAAAGAAAGATTGTTATGTTTTTATTTTTATATAAAACAGATAAATTTCTAAAAAATTTAAGATGTATTAGATAAATAAAAATAAAAATACCCTCCTTACAGTTTTTTACCTCTAAAATTAGGTTTATAGCTATTTATTACCCACCCTACCTTTCCTCCTCAGCCCTAGTTTTTTTAAAAAATAGTCTATAATTTGGATTATCTCTCTATATCACAGACTCTCACAATGTTATTATTAATTTTTGAGAAGTAAAAAATAAGTTTTATTCGCGCTTTCAATTTTTTTTCTTCACTCACATTTTCTATCTACTGGATATTTATAAAATTATAAAGTTAGATGGTTAAATATAAATCCATAGAATATCTCTTAAATCGACTCCAGCTACATCAAGTATTGTAAATATTAAATTTTTTTCCGGTTATATTTGAAAGCAGTTAAATTTTTTGTTTTTGGTTAAGATTATTTTTATAAAAGAATTAAAAATGCAAAAATAAACAAAGAATATATTTATTTCGTGAAAGAATTAAATTCTTTTTAATTTTTTTTCTATCTGCCTCATTTTTTTTTCGGCTCCAAATAAATGTAAATTAAAAGAGACTGGCCTGATTTTTTAAATTAATGGTAAAAATGAACTCACTTTCAATTCGAGAAAACCTACATGAAAATTATATTATTTTATAGTTGAAATATGAGCGCGTAATTTCAAGTATTAAAATGTTCCCAAATATGGATTTAAATTCATTAATGTTTTCATAAACGAAATTCCTTAATTTATATGACTTTTTTCGATAACTTAAGTCCTTTTCTGTAATATTAAAAGTTTTCTCTTCAGTAGAATTACCAATAAGGATAAATAATAAAAACTCTTTCCAAATGATATTTCATTTGTATATTTTGACATGGATGAGTTTGGATTTTTAGTTTTAGAGATATTTTCACTTATATCCATTAAAACACTGAAATATTTGTAAAAGATCATTTTTTTTCCAAGCGAGATACATATTAATAATTGTTAAATTAAAATTTTCAAATCAATTATTTTTTCTCGGAGAAAATATTTGATACCTCTCGTGTCAATGATAATTATTCTCAAAAAAAATTTAATTTAATTGTACCATAATATCTTAAAGTTCTGGAAACTCCCTCCATTTTTTCAACAATAACTTCCAAGATAAATCAAAAATTCTTTTGCTATAAGAAAATCGAAAAAGATTTATTTCCTTTTTTGTTTTATATTGAAGCAACCTTGGGGAATTTTGGACATCTGATTGGATGTTTTTCCGTGTGTGTGCCCAGAAATTTGTTATTTTTATTTTCAAATAGAGTATTTTTATAACTGATGATATTTGTAGAGCGGAGCCGGATATAAGATTTAGTATGTTGAAGTTTTATTGGTAATGAGATAACCCATTTTTTATTTTTTCCAAAACCCTCAAAATACTTTGTTCTTTTTCATCTTGCATTATGCCAAATACTAATGGTAAATTTTTTTTCAAGTTATCAGATACTCCATTTAGCAAAAGAATACATGCCAGGTATAATATTTTTTAAACCATATAAAAATGAACACTATTATAACATTGAAAATTATTAAACAGTAATTTCGATATAAAAAATATTTTGATTGGTTTAGGATCTAAATCAAAGTGAAAAATATATGTATTATCATTATTCTTATCGCGAGAGTTTTCTTAGAAGTATTATAGTAACTCTTTGAAAGCTAAGTGCTTTGATTTTTTATTATTATTAATTCTGCTTATGCATGAGTATATATATTGTTGGTAGCATCGAATCTATATGCTCTTAAAATATTCATGAATATATATAGCTTTTTGGATATTTTATCATAAAT